>WBMV01004055.1:0-22044 GCA_013396655.1 Campylorhamphus procurvoides
TACACAGATATTCAGGAGCCAATACTGAATGCAGCACAAGAACAGGTGAGAAAAGATTACACATGACATCAAAAGTAAATATTTCTTTTTTTAAATAAAAGCATGAAAGTAATGCAAATTTCCACGTGTACTTACCAAAACATTTCGTGAAACTCAGAAGTTGTTATGTAGCCTTTTACTCTTGAGAGGAAAGAACTTTAAAATCCTGTATTCTTCTAAGCCTGAAGAAACAGAGATAGCATTTTGATTGAGAAGCTGTGTTAAAGTTAATATAACTTCTGTATTACTTAATTTTTAATACCTTTAACTTTTTGCCTTAAAATTTGGAGGTGCAGTAAAATCTTTTTGGGCATATGTTTAGTAACTTCAAACTGAGTGTGGGAAGAAGAAAAGGCTTTGAAGTTGGAAACCAGTATAGAAGATATAGAATCTTACTGTGATAAAAATACAGTGTAGGAACAACACTACTTACTAAAAGCAAAGTGATTTAAGTTTTTCAAAGGTCCTAGTATCTTTCAATGTCAGTGTCTTTTCACAATATTTACCTTTAATTGCTGTAGAATCCTGAATTATAACTGATTAAGAGCAGTAAACATTTATCTTCATGATTCATTTGGAAAGGCAACTTGTAGATGATACCTTTGCTTTCCTTTCTCTGTAGTTTGGAGGTAACCCGTTTGCTTCTTTAGTAAGCAATGCATCAACAGGAGGGGACAGTCAACCATCTCGTACAGAAAATAGAGATCCTTTACCAAATCCCTGGGCTCCTCAGTCCAGCTCACAGACTTCCACAACAAATACCAGCACTAGTGGTGAGAGCAGTACTAGTAATGCCGAAAATAGCACTTCTGGCACTACAGGACAGAGCTCAACTGGACCAAATTTGGGACCTGGACTTGGAGGTGTGTTTGTTACTGGAATTTTATTTATTTGCATGTGCTTAGAAGCTTGCTGAAATGATTTTTTCATTAAAAAGACAGATTTTCATTTGGCAGTATTTCTTTTTCTATCTTGTGGCAAATGTGAAAACAGCTAATAATGTGGATACTTAATGGGATTGTTCGTTGGATGCAGCATCTATCTTAGCTTCTCGGGTAGATGTGTCTGTGTAGGCAGAACCACTGTCAGATAGATATATTTCAGGGCCTAAAAATCATGTGGTTATATCCTGGTTTTAGATAGTCTAGCGGTAGTCAGGATGTTACTAAAGTGGCCTTTTCCTTTTTTCAAGCTGGTATGTTCAACACACCAGGAATGCAAAGCTTATTACAGCAGATCACAGAAAACCCACAGCTTATGCAGAATATGTTGTCTGCACCCTACATGAGAAGCATGATGCAATCATTAAGCCAGAATCCTGATCTTGCAGTACAGGTAAATTGTATTTGGCGTAGTAATGTATTGTGTGTATTGAAGTAAAAAAACCCCAAAACACAAAACTCAAACGGCTCTACAGTTTTCTGTAGTGAATGGCCCACTTTTTAATGTTAATTCCTAACTCACTGAAATTATTACCTACTTACATTTAACAATTTGTCACAGTGAGTTTCTTCAGTTTATAACTCAACATCATGCCTGACATGCTTCTAAAATAAGTTGTAAGGTTGTGTATGTTTTGTATAGCCCTAAACTTGTGACCCAGCATTAGAAACAGACAAAACAAATGCTTTGGCTGTAAATTAAGGTGGATCTATTTGTGAATAAATACCTCTGCTAGTTGGAAGAAATGAAGGGAGGGGACTTGGTGCTATATTCAGACATTTCTCTTTTTTCAACTTCTCTTTTATGACCTGTATTCCCTCTAAAAATGGAGATGCTGTTTTATGACTGTTGTTGTAGAAATGCTTTCAAATTTTACTTAAAGCAGTAATACAAAAAAATCAAATCCTGAACTGAGATTGAAAAAACATTGTCTTTTCTATGTTAAATACTCACTTGGAAATATCTTTGGCTTCAAGTGATATTTACAGGGAAGCTATTACTTAGATCTGTAGAGGCTGAGCAGAAAAGGATTTTCTTATAGTAATTGGCAAGCCTACTGCATTTGCATCTGGAACTTCATTCACTTAAATGATAGAAAACCCCAACCAAGCAAAACCAAAATAAACCAAATCTCCCCCAAAAAGTTTTGGCCAAAGGAGAGGTAGATTATTATTCTCTGAGGTTATTTTCGTAGACTGTTACCATATCAGTAGTTGTTGTAAAACCTCCTGCAAATTTTACTGCTTGATCTTTGAAATTAAATATTTCTGTCCTATAGATGATGTTGAATAATCCTTTATTTGTTGGAAATCCTCAACTTCAGGAACAAATGAGACAACAACTACCAACTTTCCTTCAGCAAGTAAGATGAAATACTAGCTGTTAATGAATGTCTGCCAGTCAATGTGCAATATTTTTAGTAAACTGGGGCCTATCTTGGGTTTGGCTAATAGCTAGATTCTGCAATATATTCTTATTAGCTTTAGAAACTAAGTCAGATTGTCTCGTCATAATATTCTTGCTTAATGTCTCCAACCCTCTCAAAAGTTAAACCTGATTGTTGTCTACAGCTAGGTAGAACAATCAGTTAGATTTGTTCTTGCTTCTTTGCTTAGAAGAAATAGTTGTTCTTACTGTGCACCAGCCAGGGAACACCTGTTTGCTACAAGATTTGTTTCACAAATTAAAAGGATTGGTACTTTTCCCACTACTAGTTAAAATTTCACTAAGCTTTTCTTATACTTCTTCAAACCTGCCTTAAATATTTGGAAGAAAGATTTTACAGCATACCATGAAAGACCATAGTCATTAGCTAATGCAAAAGAAGTGTATTCTGAAGTTTTTTACCTGTAAAGATTGCTTTACTGTTGCCTTCTCCTTGACATTATGCTTGCAACCCAGGTGTCTGCTTGGTACTAGTTACCAAAGTGTGTAGTAGTACTGTGTTCCCTAAATAGAAGCAAGCATTATTTTTGTAGGAGTCAAAAGCCATGGCATGAGTTCCATCGTTAGGCAGTTCTTGAAAAATCAATGTAAATGGCATTGCCAAGATCTGCACACAGGAGGATTTATAAGCAAAATACTTAGTACATATATGAATTATAGTAGCCAGTTCAGTCTTTAAAAGGTACTGTTTATATTGTTTCAACCACAAAGATGCCTGTGGTGTTTTATAATGCCACTGCTTTGTGAGGACTTTTGAGGACAAGTACCACATGTATGTTTTGAAATATATGAATAGTAATTAATGAAGGCTCAGTAGGAATCATTTCTTTTTCCTTTGGGTATCTCCTTCTGTCAGTACCACCACGAAGTTTAGAAGCTAGTCCCCTGTTGTATTCACCATGTAAGGTCAGGTGATCAACAACATTAGCAGCTGAGGTAAAGTTGAGAAATACCTGGGTATATTTTCAAAATGTCAGTAATATTGCAACTTGTACTTCCTTGCTTATCTGCTGGTTATTATAGGGTTGGAAGACAGAAACCATAGGGTCTGCACAACAGAAGGCATCTTTTGCAATGAATGGCAATTGCCTAGCAGAAGGAGGAAACAATTGCTGCTACTGTAATTAATAACATAATAGAGATGAGATCCAGGTCACCTGTGTGCTCTGAGAACTGTTGGGCCACTATTTCTGTAAGATAGCAACTTCAAATATCAGACAGTAAAGTAGTTGCAGCAGTTTTATTTCGAGAATCCATAATCTTTTCCTCTTTAAAATTTGAGTAACATTTGCCATCTATATAGTTAGTTATTCTTTGACTTTTGGCTGTCAGGGAGATAAAAATCAAAGAGATGAATGGAGCATATTAACTTGCTGTGTTGAAGTCTCCTTAGGCACTTATACTCCAGAAGAGAGTTCTTCATGTCCTGTTCTGCAGTTCTGCTCTGCATCAGAGGAAGCTTAATCTGTGATTTCTATGTGAATCAAAACTGTTTTTCCAGCAAAAGTAATTTGGTCTAGTTGCCAGGGGAAGGGTGATAAGATTAATAAGCCTGCCTGCTATTTGAAGTGAATCTGGCTACTTAAACTGTGTCATATGTCACTGAAACTTACTCCTCACTTATCTGTTGCATCTCTAAGCAGAGGTAAGCTTAAGCCATTAGTTTTAGGTTTGTATCTAGAATAGTCAGGTTTTTGGATGCTTCAGCTCAGAAATTAAAAGAATTTGCCTTTTAAATAATTTGTGGATGTGAAAGCAAACTTTCAATTGAAGTCACAGAAGAGTGAGAATCCTTCAATATTATACATTTGCTTACTTGTATGTTTTACAGTGTGTTTATTTACATTTCAGACTGTGAGGGCACTACATACAAGAAGATGTGTACAAATAGTCATGACCAAACTGCTGTGATCTGAAATTGGCTAGGAGAAAGACACGTATTATTTTTTTTCTTAGATATCTTGGGCAAGTTTCATCATATTGTGTGTTGTTGCTTACCAGTAGGATGATATAGGGGACTAATACTAGAATAATGTTGTACTCATACTGTCCTATGGCTTTGAAAGATTGAGGTCTGTAACTTGTATACTTTGTTTGAAAGACATTGTCCACATCTAGAGAGTTCATTGATTACCTTCTGTGAAAGCTTTCTCACAGAAGAAACGATAACTAAAGAATTTCCTGTAAATACACAATTACAAAATTGAAAAACAAATTCTGAAATTATGTCAGATTCTGTAAGACATCTAAGGATAAAAATTAACTTGGAACATCTGCATATGATTAAGAGTTTCTCTCCTTTTCTTAGATGCAGAATCCTGACACATTATCAGCTATGTCAAACCCTAGAGCAATGCAGGCTCTGCTACAAATTCAGCAGGGCTTGCAGACATTAGCGACAGAAGCACCGGGGCTTATACCAGGGTAAGAATTCATTTAGACAAGAACTTTTCCCTTGTATTGTTGATTCTTTTTACATTTAGAGATTTATGAAGTATTTATTTAAGACTCCTCTTTCTGCCGTTTTTTAGTTTAACTAAATGTGTTTTATAATCTCTCACGTTTTTCCCTGCTCTGTACTTCTAAACAGTGAAAACTCTGGTCTTTGTCCTAATACTTTACTTAAATTGTCATCCCCTCTTTGACAGAATTTATACTCAGTAATTAAGTAAATGAGAAGAGGCAAGATAATATTTTTTATTCAAATGGTGTATTTCTTTTTCTATAATTTATACAGATTTAATCCTGGTTTAGGTGGGTTGGGAAGCAGTGGAACTCCTGCAGGGTCCGCTGTACCTAGTTCTGCTTCAACTGAAAATCAAAGTCCAGCTTCAGGAACTGCTGTGCCTGGTCACCAGCAGTTTGTGCACCAGATGTTGCAGGCACTTGCTGGTGCAAATGCTCAGGTAAAGTACATCACTATATTCTAGATGTTTTGACTTTTTATTTTTCTGTTGCAAACTACTGGAATTGATGCTGACAACTGAGGGGAGAGCCCCATATATGCTTCTGGTTGAAGGGCAGCAGAGGAGGCTTAAAAGTGGTGTTGCAGCTGTTGAAGTAAATGCTGAAAAACCATGAAATTGAACAAAAGTGAGCTCTGAACGGTTGATTTTATCTTGCCCTGGAGTTTCTCAAATACTTGTACAGATTGAGATGGTAAGATTTACAGACAAGTGTAGTGTGGGTTCAGGCAAGAGTAAAGATTAAGCATATTGAACATTGTTACCTATGTGCTCTTTGCCTGTATTGCTGTTACTCTTTAGCTGTAACTAAACCTCTGTCCCTGCTCTTTGGAATAGCCACTATCTGTCTATTTGCAGCCTGGATTTGTACACTAATACCCTGCAGTTCCAGACTGCAGTGCATTTTGTCAACATACTCACTGGGATTAAAGGTTTCCAGAGAGCTCCAGAAGTCAAGCAGAGGTAGCCACTTTACCAGTAGTTGTAGGGTGGTGAGCAAGACTGGCTTGAAAGGAGACATGCTGTTAACTTTCAGGAGTGCTATGTGAAACAGCAGTGTGATGGCAGACTGCTGGTGTTAAGGGCAGTCCTGCTTTTCTTCCTCATTTGCCATAGAGTGAGTTAGTTAGCTTTGCTGATCTGACAGATTTTTTTTCTCTTATCTAACCACTTGAAAGCATTTTCACTCACACTGTTGACCCTACTGGGTCAATATTCTGCTTAGTTTTCAGGGAAGCAGGTTGCAGGGCAGTTGTTAAATTTCAGTTACATCTTCTTTTTATTGGTTTGGAACAATATGCAGATTTTAAATACAGGTGATTTCTTGATGTGTGAAACTGCTGAATTAGAACAAAAGGAAAATTAGCAGTAGCTGCACAAGTTTTGTGTACCAATCTAAACTGAGTCATTGATTTTAAAAAGTGACTTCCCATCATGTTATTTTCCCATAACTGTTCTGATTACAAAAATGCCTCTGAAGGTCATACCACTGAAGTAATGCAGAATTTTGCCATGACTTTGTGTAAGCAGGATTTTTCTATGAAGTACAGCTATCAGTTTGCCTTAGACTCAAGCTTTCTAACAATTAAGCTTTTGGTAATTTTAGTCAACAAATACTTGGGGTGTTACAAAAGAGGTGATTTTTATGTCAAGGAAAAATAAGGCCTGTGATGTTCAATACTGCTGACACCAACATCCTTCCCTTTGCTGTTCCACATTATGAGGTTGAACTCTGTTTCATTTTAATAAAATACATATATATATATATCTTTAAGAAACTGATCATTTACCCATTTAATTTTAATCCTCTTTTATCAAACAATCAGTTTTTCTTGCAATTCAGAATTGTCATATTAGTATAGATACTCTTAAAATTTGAAGGTGCTGACCTGTTAAAAAATGAGTCAATTATTAATTGAATTTGTCAGAATAGATTTTTTGGAACTTGGAAAAGGTATAGTCAAAAATTAAGAAAGACAGAATGGTACTGAACCAAACTGTATTTAAATTCTGTATTTTGCTAAATGATTATTCTGCTTTTATAGCTCTAAATTTTGTTCTTAGCAGTTACAAAATCCAGAAGTTCGATTTCAACAACAACTGGAACAGCTGAGTGCAATGGGCTTTCTGAACCGTGAAGCAAATTTACAAGCACTAATAGCAACAGGAGGAGACATCAATGCAGCTATTGAAAGGCTGCTTGGCTCTCAACCTTCATAGCAGTGTTTCTTTTAACTTGAAAAAATGTAATTTATTTTTGATAACAGCTCTTAAATCTCTCAAGTTGCTTTATTTCATTCTGACTCTTGGGATTGTCTTGTTATAACTGAAACTAGTCTGATGCATTTGAAGGTGGAGTGCAGTAGTTTTCTTCAAACAGTGGGAATCCATGCATTTGCACTTTCTTGAATGCATCAGTTCTTTTGTTCTGCATTATTTTTGATTTTTCTTGAAACAATATCAGCTTTCACAGTTGGATGAACAAGTTTTGTCTGACCTACAAATGGCCAATGTATTTACTACTTAAACAGTATCCTTCAGTAGTAATTTATGTAGATTACAAATTAAAAAGGAAACAAATTAATTGAAGCTGTGGGTACCAATACTGCTTATTGTGACTTCGGCATGTTTTCTTTTCTTGACTAGCAAAATGCTGGAAGATTTATACCACTTGAGTAATTTACCATCTTTTGCTTTAATTTGTATAAACATAATATATACAATGGAGAAGGCTCATTTCTAGAGATTTACACATTACAATAGAATGAGATTGTAAGTAATGGAAAAAAACAAACAAACAAAAAACCACAAAAACAACAAGAAAAGAACCTAGGAAAAAAGTCTTAAGACTTGGATTTGGGGTACAGTCTTCCAGGATCTTTGGTAACCGTCTCAGAAAAAATGCTTAAGCAGGTTCAGTTCAAATATACTAGAATGACTGTTCTGGTTGTCTCTTTACATTTAACTGTACAGAAACTTGCATTATAACATTATCTCAATATTCAGAAAGATTAACTGTAAATTACTTTTGTCATTGTGCAAATTAAAGGGGGCACAGCCTTGTGCTCTGGAATTGCTTTCAAGGCTTTTTAGCTTGTTCCATTGAGATTCTAATGTATTTCGATTTGTAATTGGAGACATTACTTTCATTCATGGTCATGTGATACTCTACTTTTAACCACCAAGTGAAAAATACTGTATAGCTTTTGAGTTTCTATTGGTAGTTACTCCTCTTGTGCACAGGTAATAAATAAAAAAAATCTTTAAGCATCTTGTCTCAGTGTGTTTGCAGTTATCATTGCTTAGACTTTGACTGTCCAGCTTATGAGCATGTGAGTGCTTTGGGAATATTTGTCAGCTCTAGGCTACGGTTATTAAACAACTGGAGTGTGAGGTGGAGGCAAGAGAGTAAGAGTAGAGTAAAATGTTGAAGACATCTAGCATAGAAAAAGTGGAGATAGAAGAATAAAATATTAAACTAATAGCATTGCTTTTTATTGGTCTTCTGTGTCAGCGTAGTTGTGAACATACTCACTGAATTGTATTGCTTTTAAATACTTGGTTTGAGCAACTCTTGACAGTACAAGTATGAATTCATTTTGCTCTAAAGCAGCGCTTGCAAATGATTTAAAATTACCCACTTTGAGTTAAAATTGTTAATCAGGGTGATGAAACAAAATTACAATTCAATATCACGGGAGAAGTTAAGCACCCTTCAGTGTATAGTGAAATTTGAAAAACTTTTGGCAAAACTATGCATGCAGTTTTTCACTAAGTACATTGTATTATCACAGAAGAGAAGTTTTACTCACTGTCAAGTAATCCTGTCTTTCTTTGCCATTAAGTAAATTATCAAATACTGCTGTTGGATGGCAGTGGGAAAAGTTCAAGAAAATCTCTTGGTTGGAAGCCTCTGCCTTTGGATCAAAGACTGAGAGATAACAGCAGCACAGAGTGTTAAATAGGGAGAATTTCACAATTTTTCTTTTAATCTAATATAATCAAAACCTTAGAAAAAACTACAGTTTGGATTCAAAATTGTTATTACTCTTATTTCCTAGCCAGTGATTGATGCATCATCATACCTTCACAGTGACTGCCATTGAAAGGGGAGCTTTCCATTGCCCCGAGTGCAAGGCTATGATGCAATCATCAAATTGCTTGGGTTGGAAGGGACATTAAAGATCATTAGTTCCAACCCCCCTGCTGTGGGCAGGGATGCTGCCCAACAGACCAGGTTGTTCAGAGTCCCATCCAGCCTGTCCCTGAACACTTCCAGGGACAGAGCATTCACAGCTTCTCTGTAACCTGTTCCAGTGCCTCACCAGCCTCAGGTAAATTTCTTCCTAATGTAATCTATACCTGCCCTCCTTCCACTAAAGGCTATTCCCCCTTGTACTATCACCCTATGCCCTTGTAAAAGAATCCCTCCAGTTTTATTGTAGGCTCCGTAGAGCACTTGAAGGGTGCTATAAGGTCCACCTGGAGCCTTCTCCAGGATGAACAATCTCACTGCTCTCAGCCTGTCTTTGTAGGAAAGGTGCTCCTGCCCTCTGATCACTTTAGGATTTGCTCCAACAGGTCAATGTCTTTCTTACATTGGGGGCACCAGAGCTGGATGCAGAACTGTGTGTGGGGTCTCAGCAGAGCAGAGTAGAGGGGGAGAGTCACCTCCCTCAACCTGCTGGCCATGCTGCTTTTGACAGAGCCTCAGCTAAAACTGACAATAGTAGGTAAGTTTCCCTGGAAAAATATATTTGCAGGTGCTGGGGTCAGTCACTGCTGATTGCTTTTTAAACATCACCTCCAAAGTGCACCAGAGCAGGCAATTCCCAAATTCTTCTGCAGGGGAGGCAGAAGGTCAGCTTGGCTGAACAGGGGTCTTCTCTTGGAAATAAAGCAAAATGGAGGGTGTATGTCCAGTGGGAGCAAGATCAAGTGACATGGGAAGAATTCAGCACTGCTGCTTGCCACTGAAGGGAGAAAATTCATGCAGCCAAAGATCAACTGGAGTTGCAGATGGGCAGAAATGTGAGGGACAATAAAAAGTTTTTTTCAAATACATTAATGGCAAAAGGCAGTATAGAAATTTGGTCTGTTTCTTTGCATCTGTCTTCAACATGGATTACAGACCAAGGGGGTCTCAGTACCCTGAGCTGGAGGACCATGGATGCGATTATGATCAACTCCCAGTCAACCCTGAACTTGTGTGGGATCTGCTGCTTCAGATGGATCTCTACAAATATATGGGGCCTGATGGGATTAATCCCAGAACTCTCAAAGAGCAAGCTGATGTCATTGCAAACCCTCTCTTGATGATTTTTGAGTAGTCTTGGGAATCTGGAGAGGTCCTGGCTGACTGGAAACTGGTGAACATGATGTGTTAAGATCCTTAAGATCTATAGCATATAGATTTTTAATATAGCTTTTAACACCTTATAATAAAGGTAACTAATCACACTTTGTGGCAAATTCTTGAAATATTGTTTAATGTTCTTTGTCAAGGATTTCAATGGATAAAGATTTTAGCAAGACCATCTAGTTTATATAGAAGGTACCTAGAAAACTTACAGGCACATTGTTCGATATGACTAGTCAAAACTATTCTGAAGGCCCAGAAATTCTGAAATTATTCCAAGCGGGACAGAAGATGCTGATGAAGGTGAAGGTGGAAGGAAGGAGAGGTCTTTGTGACCTACGAGGGAAGTGCCTGGGGAGGGTCCACGGGGATGTACAAGTCTGGGAAGTGGGTGTAGTAAGATCATGTAATGTTAAATCTTATAGTATAAAACTATAGCACCTTTGTAACTTGGTGTGTGTACTTTGGAAGTTATTCCAGTGCACCCACTATCCTGTCAATAAAGAATGCTTTACTTCCAATACTGATAGGGCAATGTTAGAGGGTTCTTTCTGTCCCTTTTAGGCATCAAACATTGTCCTGATTTTCAAGAAGGGCAAGAAAGAGGACCCCAGAAACTACAGGCCTGTCAGTGTCACTTCAGTGACGCAACTCATCACTGCTCTCCAGTTGGACAAATGAGCCTTGAATGCAACTCTTTGCATGTGATCATTCAGTCAATTCCCTATCCACTGAGTGGTCCATCTGTCGAATCCATACCTCTCCAGTTTACAGACAAATTTTCCCTTAGTGAAGCTGTGTTGGCTGTCACCAATCATCTTCATGTTTCCCATGTGCCTCAGCATAGTTCCCAGGAGGCTCTGCTTCATGATCTTGCGAGGCACTAAGGTGAGACTGAATGGTCTGTAAGTTGCCAGGGTCTTCTCAATTTCCCTTTTTAAAAATAAGTGGGTGTTGTTTCACCTTTTCCAATCTGTGGGAACTTCCACAGGGAACTGCCACAGTTTCTCAGATGTGACAGACAGTGGCTTAGCCACTTCCATCACAACCCATGAATACATTATCTCCTCATGTCCCATGGACCTGTGCACCTTCAGATTCCTTAAATGGTCTCAAACCTGATCTTCGCCAACACTGGGCAGTTCTTTATTCTCCCGATCCAAGCTTTCACCATCTGCAACTCAGCAGGTCTGGCTGTAGCACTTACTGGTGACGATGAAGGAAAAAAAGTCATTGAGCACTTCAGTCTTCTCCATGTCTTGGGTAATCAGGTCATTCATATCCTTTCTCAGAGGAGCCACATTTTCCTCATCTTTTATTGCCCGTGTACCTAAAGAAGATTTTTGTTAGCCTTGATGTCTTTGGCCAAATTTATATCTGCCAGTACTTTAGCTTTCCAAACCATCTCTCTGGTTGGTTGGACAATTTCTGTCTATTCCTCCCAAGCTATCTTTCCCTGTTTCCACCCTCTGTAAGCTACCTGTTTGTGTTTAAGTTTGTCCAGGAGCTCATTCATTTGGGCCTCCTGGCATTCTTCCCTGATTTCTTCTTTCTAGACATGCATTGCTCTTGAGCCTTGAGCAGGGTTCTGTCCCAAGACACCCTACTGAGGAGATCCTTGAAGATATCAAAGTCAGGTTTCCTGAATTCCATGGTAGTGAGCTCCCTGTGTGCCCTCCTTGTTGTCTAATGGGTCTTGAATTCCACTGTTACACGGCCACTGCAGCCCAGGATGCCCTTGGTCTTCCCCACTAACCCCTCTTTGTGTCTGAGAACAACGTCCAGCATAGCACCTCCCCTCTCTGGCTTCTTTATCACTTGAAGAAGGAAGTTGTCATCAAGGCTTTACAGGAAGCAGGGGCAGGAGTCCGATCAGCAGCAGCAGGGATCAAAGTCCAAGAAGGTCAGAGGAGAAACACGAGTAGGGAAGCAAACAGGTGCAGAGAGGCAGCAGCAGCAAAAGCTGTAGCCCCTGGAAACCCTGGCCACTGTCTTAAATACCCTTGCCCTGGGTGCCCATTGGCTGGTTCCCTGGTATCCAGGCAATGTTTTTCCTGGCACCTATTGGCTAGTCTTTTAGTATTCAGGTAGGGTCTGCTCAGTGTTCCATATACAGTGAAGTGAGTTTCCCACCTTGCCTGCCTGCCTGCCTGCCTTTGGTGGTCTTTAAGGCACCTCCCGGAGCTCCTGCAAGCAGCTCAGCTCGTGCAGCAGCTCAGCTGCTTCAAAGCTCTTAGGTGAAACAATGGAGAAGCAGAACTTTTTAATCAGTCTATTATGGTGGTTGAAGTCCCCTATGAGGACCAGGGTTTGTCAATGTGAAACTGCTCCTATCTCTGTAGGGAGCCTCATCAGCTCAATGTTCCTGGTTAGTTAACCTGTAGCAGGCTCCACTATAAAGTTACCTGTCCTTGCTGTCCCTTTAATCCTGACCCATAAACTCTGTCAGCTCCTTATCCATTCCCAGGCAGGGCTCCCTGCACTCCAGCTGGTCAATGAGAGAGGTTGACACCTCCTCTTGCTTGCCTGTCCTTCCCAAAGAGACTGTACCCTTCCATTCCAACACTATAGTTATAGGAGTTTCCATTATTGTTTCCATGATGCCAATAAGATCATAGCATTGGCAGGCACGCACATGTCTCTGGTTTATTCCTCATGCTGCATGCATTACCAGGCATTTAAGCTGGGCCACCCATTAAGCTGACTTTCTGTCTGGAGTGGCTGGAATTCCCTTGTATTGCCCTTCAGGCCCTCTGCTGACCTGTAATCCCTCTCCAGGCTCTGGGCATCTCTTGCTGGCTCTGGCATCTGACTGATGTAAATGGGATGGCAAGTCATCCAACACCTTACTACCATTAAACCTGAAAATATTTCCCCTCCCATCTTATCTAGTTTAAAGCCTTACCAAAGAGCCCAACTAGCCCTTGACCAAAGACCATCCTCTTCTTTTGAAACAGGTGATGCCTCTGATCCCCTCTGATGCTAGCAAGGCTGGTGCAATGTAGGCCATCCCATTATCAAGCAAACCAAAATTTTGGCAGTGGCACTAGTCATAGAATCATGTATTAATAGACGGGTCCATCTGTTTCACCCCATCACTACTGGCATGTGGAAGAATAGTGGAAGAAATAACCTGTGTCCCTGATTCCCTAAGCAATCATCCCAAGGCCCTAAACTTTTTTTTAATGGCCTTGGACTACATGTTGTGACTCCATCACCTCCCACATTGAGGATCAGTAATGAGTAGTAGTCTGAGCACTGTGCTAGGCTAAGAAGTTTCCTAGCAATGTCCCTGACCCAGACCCCAGGGACACAGAGACATTCCTGTGAGAAGTCTCCTCCCAGCATACTAGACCTGCCATTCCCCTTAGAAGGGAGCCATCTACCACTGTAACCCTTCTTTTCTTCCTTGTGGGACTGGTCCTGATATGAAAGGTAGGCCTTTCTGGCCTTGATAACATCTCTGGTGAAGAGCAACCTTCATCATCCATTGACTGACCTTCCACATCCAGAGCCCCATACCTATTGTGCAGAGGCACCTGGGAGGGTGCGGTGGGCAAGAAGGGGTCTTACCTGTTGTCCCAAGCAAGGACTTGCCTTCATTCAACCTTCCTTCTGACCTCCTGCTTTCAGCCTGGCACATGGAGGTTACTGGACCCTCTGATAAGAAAAGGACTTTTTGGAGACATTTCAGCTCACCTATTTAAGTATTTCAGTTGCATGTTACAAATTAAGAGACATTACATTTGAAGTAAAATTTTATTGTAATTCAGCAAGAGATGAAGTTTGACCTAAATTCTACACTGAGCCTTCAGCTAAGCTTACTTCTCGAAGTACAATCAATATATATCAGTAACTATTGTCAACAAGTAAGTTACTAACTTTCTGGTAAGTAGTGGTAAAACGCTGAGCAATTTTTTGCATAGGGGAAATTTTGTCAGGAAACACAGCAAACAGAACAAGGATTGTAGATAGGGTAGACTTTTCATTACATCTTTAACAATAAAAGAAAACCCACACTTACCTGGTTCAATAGCACTTAAAATGTTCCTTTTTGTGCCCCTGTCCCCATTGTCTTTTTCTGTCCCTCTTTAAAATTCTCCCTTCAGAGTTATCATCTACTTCTTCTTTCAGAAGCAATCTTATTACTAACTCTGAGCACTTCGATAACTTGCATTTGAAATGTGTACCTTGCATTTTGGACCAGAACGATATGTGTGCTTGAAGGTTGTCTCTTTATTTTCCTACTTTCTTCTTTTCCCCTCCATTGGACCAAGTGACCTGACAGGATTGTCTGCAAAATTGCCTTGCCTAGTGAAGAAAACTACTTCTAGAGAAAGTAACTGCTGCAAAAAGAAAAATCTAAAAGTCATGGTTATGTGACTGACAGGTGTAATTTTAAGGATTTAAAATGGGTACATTCAAATGAAACACTATTGGGAATATGACAGCAAGCTAGTTTTGTAAGGGATGTGATCTGCCTAATTCTCATCTTGGTTCAGTGACTGTATACTAAAGTAAATATTATTAATAAAAAAATAAAATAACCATCTCAATTTAGAGCTAAGATGGCAGGAAGCTGGTCTGCTCCTTTGCCTGTATAGATAACTTGTGCAGTTTAATAAGACTCTGCCCTTCCTGTGTTTAATGTATAAATGCATACGGCCATTGGGATAGATAGCATTTCATTTTTATTTCCTCATTTTAGCATTCAAAAATGTCTATGCTGTAGTAGGTACAGTATTTACACAGCATATTACAAACTGTGCTTAGCACAAATTCTTCAGGATGTATAGTACATGTACTTCCCATAGATACTTTGTGTGCAGAGACAGAAAAAGCAATTTCTAACTCCAGGTGTTTCCTCCTCAGTTTCTGCTGCATTTGCTGACTATATTTCAAAATACTGACAGAGCACTTGCATCCAGCTAAGCTGTGGTAAATATAACAACCTTCCCAACTAACCTGAATACAACATCTCTAGTATAGTATTAAGGTGATTTCAAACAAACAAACAAAACAATCAAGGAAAAACCTCCTCCAACAACAACAAAAAAACCCAAACAAAACCAAATAACTATATGAAGTGGTGTAGGATTGTGTTGGGGCAAGGATTGTTCTGCTCTTTTTCTTCCACTGTACATATGCACAGTCTCATTAATATCTGAGAGTAGTTTTATGTGGCTAGCATTGGGATAATTCACACCTTAATCTCTTGAGATGCAGAGGATATAAGTAAACAGAAGTAATGCTTTGCTGTCTTTCAGAACAGCAGGTTACAGACTACTTAACTGATAGACAACAACCTTCTATCCAGTATCTTTAAGTAAAAGCAAAATGCAAATATATTAAAAGGTTAAGGCAAGGAAATACCCTGTCTTGAAGAAGCATGAAGTGCCTGTAAGTATGAACACAATAGTTTGTTTAGAAATTTACAAAACCCAAGGTGCTAACATAAAATTCACCTAAAGAGAATGGGTTTTAATGGTTGAGGACAATTTTCTGTTGGTGACAGCACCTTCATAAGCATTCTGTAACTGCTGACAAGTAGATCTGAAAATTAGAGTCTTTCCTTCTCATAACTCACACTTGAAAACGTTGCCCATTTTTAAAAAAAAATTATTTAGAGGTCTGATTGTATCTGTGTATGACATAACATAGCTGCTTTCCAATCACTGTAGAGTGTCTCGATCTGGTTTTATTGTGTATGAAAAAAGTGAGCATAAGTTTGTATTTAATAATGGGTACATTAGAAAAGCTCTTTGTGAAATAGTGTATTAGGAGAAGATGAAGATCTCACTGAAAGCAGAGGTGCCACAAGAGGGTGCCGTTTCTGTGATTTTCATGGCTACAAAATTTCTACAGTTCTGACAAGTCACTTGGTCTGAAGGGGTCTCTGAAATGAGAGAGTGTTAAGAAACAGACATGCCTATTTCTTGCACTTGCCTCTGTGTCATCAACCTGCACCCTAACTCTCAGAACAAACCGGCTCTGAATTGAGAGCAAGCTGTAGTGTACAGCAGCAAACTACAACTGGTACCTGCCTGGTATTCTCTCTTCAGGTCACAAACAGGAAAAGACCACTTCTATGTGGATGTGTTAATGCCTACAATCCCATTCTGTGTCTAAAAATGGCCACTTTCACTAAGATAATGCCCATTTATTGTACTCATCTAAGCATAGTAGTTTGTCTAGTAAACCACAAAGCCCTTACTATTTTTATACAAAGCAAGAACCAAGACAAACATTTTTCAACTAGTTATCCAAGTTAAAATGACACTAAAGATGGTTTGAAACATGATTTTCCTTCTAGAGTTCATCCATCATCCTAGGAATAAACAAAATTGCATGTAACACTAAAAGTAATCCATCTCTGACAAGCAAAAGAGGATGTCTCCATTCAGACAAGACAAATCTTTCTCACAGAAACTATTTGAAGTTTTCATTAAGTGAGGCTAAAAAGGCACCTCTTGTGTAACATGGCATAAAAGTACTTCTTAAAAAACACTTCAGCAATAAAAATGGATTTTGATCTTAAATTCTGTGAGCTAGGTGACTGATTGGATATTTGGAATTTTCTCACAAAAAAGATGTAAAAAAGACATGTTAGGAATAGCTTGACCTAAAGCTTTAAAGCAGTTGTATGGGCTGAGGGGGAAGATTAAAGCCCAGTAGAAAAGGGAAATTAAGGTCCAACTGTGAAAGAGTAAGTTTTCTAAAAGAAGGAAATATCTATTAATCTTGCATTCAGTACCTTAGATCACTGGTTGATTCACACTCACATTCAATGTGTACGCTTTGTACATGAAATATGCAAGTGCACAGCCACATGATGCCACTTATACTTTATTTTTAAGGCTTTCCATACAATAATACTTTGTATATTGCATTACCACCACTACCTTTTTTTCCCCTCACATTTTCCAGCCTGGTGTTCAGTGCATATAATAAGAGACCGCAAAAGTTCTCTGGTGGGGTCACCAAGGACACACACACAGAAGTTAAGACTTGCTGAAAATATGGAAGCGAGGCAAGTGGTAGTGTTAGGAACTTCATCATGCATGTTTCTGACTCTTCTAGAAAAATATATTGTTTCTAACAAAGCTGTAAATTATTTCATCTCATAAAAGAAGATGTGCTCATCTCTGTGTCTGACAGAGTAAACATTAAGAAAATAATTTTGTGTGCCCCTTGGCAGGATTTCCAAAAACAGACTGTTAATAAAATGGGAGCTTTGACTTCGTACAGTGAAGGGTTTAAAAAGTTGGAAGTTCTTGAAAACTACATCTTAGGCATATTTCAAGAGCCATGATAAAAAAAAAGCAGAGTAGTAAACCAACTCTTAGTATTGCAATCCATTTAAGCATAATGAAAAATAAGTTTGTTTGATTTAATAAATAATAATTAAAAACCTCTTTCATAACCTTGATATCCTCAAGGGAATTTATATATGCGTCATTCAGAAAATTACTCCATCAAAGCCTCACCCTGAAAAATGGCACGCTCAATCTCTAGCACTATTTCAGGGAGAGATTTTTCTAGACTGACAGTAATGAAGTTCTCTGGTGCACTAGGAGGCTCCAGAGTATCAAACTGAGACTTGAGAAGTTCAGGTGGCATAAAATGACCTCTCCGCTTCTCCAGGCGGCCAGCAATGATGTCCATAGGCCCATCCAAATGAACAAAGAGGATCTTTAGTGCTGGGTTTTCTCCTGGTTGCTCTGGCCGATTGCTTTCAATTGCAGATGCTCCATTAACTAATACACGCCTGTACATCTTCTTCAGTGCAGAACAGGCCAGAATTGCATCTTGTTTAGATGAGTCTTCTCTATCAAAAAGAAGAAATGCAAAAACCTTTACATATTCACATATGTCGTATAACAAAATGGCTTACTAGCTCAGCTGAATAAGGTAGACAAGCCCTGGCTCCTTGAAGAGGACAGCCATGGAAGTAGTGGAATTTTGTCAGTGGTATTTGAATAACTTTGACAGAATTTTGAAAACAAACTTCCAATCCAGGCAGAGATGTGATTTGAAACTGAGGTCAGGCTAGCCAGCCTCCTGGTAATATCTCAGTCTTAGGGACCTTGTTTATTAGCCACCATTCTTTCCTAAATTAAATTCAATTCTAGCACAAAGAAGTGTCAGGATAGTTTCCTTAATTGCTGAAAACAGGAACTGACTATTCATAGAAACTCCTACCCATTATCCATAAAATTACTGTACTAATCTGTCTATAAGGTAAGTGGCTGAGGAACAGTACACAGCACTGTTCTTTACACATGCAGGTATATTTTCAACACCTGTTTTCACTGTCTCAGATTTAATTGTTTTATTTTATGTTTCCTGTAACCATCCTCATTGGCATCCTCATGGGCATAAATATATGCCCACTTCAGGTTAAACAGAAGACTGGATGCAGGTCAATGAATTCTTTGCACACTTATTTTTAACTGGCAGCTGGGGGTGTGCCTGTTCCACCAAAAAGCAAATCCAGAATTAGTTGTCTCTATGCAGAGTGAGTAAAATGTCTGGCTAAGAAAATACATGTGGAAGACTTCTGTGGTGGAAGACAGCTTTGGCCTTGAAAGGATGCAGCTATGAGCATGGGAAAGCAGAGGAGAAACACCCATGGCCCTGTTCCAGGCATGGGAAAGTAGAAAAACAACCGAGAAAAACAAGTGTGAATAACAAGATGTGTTTTGAGTCTTACCAGCATGAGGAGAGACGTGAACTACCTATCAGAAGATGGTCTAAAAGTGCTTGGCTAATAGAGTGTGACACGTGAACAGATAAGAAAAAGTTTAAAAGACAAGCCTTATAATAATAAAGCTAGCTGCTAGTTGTTAACCTTTTCTGGCCCTAAGCCTGTGTGTGTGTGTTTTTTGTCCATCACAAATACATTTTGTAATCAAATTAAATTTAGGTATAGACCTATTTAAAAATTATTCTACAGTCACCAGACTTTGGTTCAAAGGGAGGTAAGAACATTTAATATCTACCATTATTACCTAGATAAGCTAATGCCACCCTTAGCTAATTACAAGTAGTAATAATTAAACACTGGCATTAAGCTCCTTTAAAATATACTTGATTTTGCAAAGTCTCCTTAGCTGGGTGGTGGCACTGGGCTTGCACATAACATAAAGCAATGGATTCAGACAAATTTCTCAATGAATTAACCTCTGCTCCAATTAGGTATGCTCACCTAATGTGCACAAGCAACAGCCACTGTATAAAGCCTGGCTAAACAGACACTGCTCTCCCAGCCTTTCCTCATTTGAGAGAGTCCCTTCATCATTGTCAGATGCTCGCCAGTATGTCCATCCCTCTTTCTTAATGAGGAGGCCAGAAGTGACACACACCAGGCCAAGTGCAAAGGAGAGGGGAAGGATCACCTCCCTTAACCTGCTGGCAATACTTTATCTAGTATGGCCCAGGATATCACTGCCTGGCCAGAAGAGCACATTGTTGGCAAATGTTCAGTGGGTGTCCACTACAGCTCCCTCCAGACCTTTTCTGCTGCTTTCCAGCTGAGTGCCCTTCAGTGTCTGTAGCACTGCCTGGGTTTGTTCCTCCCTAGGGGCAGGACCTGCACTACTTAAAATGCAAGAGGTTCCTACCAGCCCATTTTACAGCTTTTCAAGGTCCCTCTGCATCAGTACCCCTCCCATTTTGGTGTCATCTGCAAACTTGCAGAGAGTACACTTCAAGCAGTGTCAAAAAAACCTTAATATTGTCTCTTAGTCAAAATAGCCATATATTATCCTACTTTTATTATTGGTGTATTTTGTGGTTATGTCCTTGTAAGTAGCTAATGTCAGCTTTATTAATGAACTGGATCCTTGAAATTATTTTTGCCCAGATAGTAGAGAAAACAACTATCATTGGCAACAATTTCACATATTATTACTTAGGGATTAGTTCACCCTCAGCAATTATTATGATTGCTTAGATTAGTCAAAATAGAATGACTTTTTTATCTGCAGAATGTCTTTACACCACTACATATATTTCAGCTTTAGAATGCAAGGGGGAAAAACACTTTTGATACTTTTTCTGTCTTTAGACAGCTAGATATTCTCTTACCTCCTTAGTATATCATGCAATGAACAAAGCCAAGGAATCCTGTCCTAGAAAGAAAACAAGTTAGTTCAGAATTCTTTATGAAATTAATTTGAAACAATTGCTTATAACATCTCAAATATTTGACTATAGATGAAAATTAGCATGAAATTGTATAGCAAGTTCAGTTTTGAACCTCTTTCTTCCTTGTAGATTTGCTAGTATGGCCTCAACACTAATAAGAAGTATTACAGGCTAGGCATATTATAAATAAGATGCTTTTAATAGCATAGTACTTTTTATATTACAGGTACCTAAAACTTTGTGATAGAAGATAACATGTATTCAAGCACAGCATGCACCTAAAGGACAGTCACCTTCTCTCTTGCTTCTGTACAATTCAAATGTATAGCTTGAATTGTTATTTCTTTTCCCTTATATAGTGTCATACACACACAAACACACCATTTTGGATCAAAGTTGAGGTTCTCAGGAACAGACAGATCTAGATTTAGTTATCTGCAATAACTTAGTTATATTTAGGTTGGTAGCAAACACAAATAAATGTCATTGCCACATTCAACACTTTTGCTAAGTAGTTAGGCAAACACAGTGTGAGTGATCGATGAGCTGCTCCTTTAATCTGAAATTTTAAGCTGCTGCAAACTTTTGTCATGCCTAAAGAGCACAAAACAACTGCTCCCATTTAATCTTTCAGTGCTGTTACTGCTGGGTGAGCACAACAAATGACAACAGGGATAAATAAATGCAAGAATATTTTGTTACTGACATTACAGAATAACTTTCCTCTGTCATTCAAGAAGGCCTTCACAATTCGGCACTTCTTTTTTCAGAAGAGATGCTTCCCTCTTGCTGAGCAGCATGCACCAATGGTTTAGTCATTCAAGTGTGTAATGCTGCTTCAGATGACACACAGGCTTTCAAACACTAGTGAAAGATCAAAGTTTTTAAAAAGAATCTGGAGTATTTTTTCAGTCTAAACTGGTTAAAGACTTCTGAAAGATTTGAGGGACGGAAAAATAAAAAGTGGAAGCCTTGTAAAATTTTTTCTATTATAGCTAAATCCTTACAGTTTTTTTCAAATGATTGCATATGGGTATCTTGCCCTGTTTCTAAACTTGATATATTTTTAGGCTGATTTCATGTGTTCATCAGCATTATCTAGTTTATATTCTTCATTTAAAACTGTTTATCTACATTCATAAGTGTCTATTCCTCTAGAAGTTGTGGACACAAATATTGAAAATTCTCCCTGATTCCATACAGGAAAAGCAGCTCTAACTATAAAACCACTGTCTTGAGTTGATGGCAAATGGAAAAATCCTTTTATTCAAAGCAGTAGCATTAAGCTATTTGTACTTCAAGAACTGCCAGCCAGATGAAGGAGGTGATTGTCCAACTCAGCTCTGCATTGGTGTGGCATCACCTTGAGTGCTTTGTGCAGTTTTGAATGTCACATTATAAGAATTAGATAAAGCTATTAGACAGCATTTAAAAGAGGGAAACGAAGATGGTGAAGGGCCTTGAGGGTAAGCTGTATGAGGAACAGCTGAGGTCACTTAGACTGTTCAGTCTGGAGAAGAGGAGACTGTGGAGAGACCTCATTGCAGTTAAAACTTCCTCATGAGGGGAAGAGGAGGGGCAGGCACTGATCTCTTCTCTGTGGTGACCAGTGACGGCACCTGATGGAATGGGCTGAAGCTGTGC
>WBMV01004055.1:22071-36703 GCA_013396655.1 Campylorhamphus procurvoides
GCGAGCGGAGGTGTGGGTTGGATATTAGAAAAAGGTTCGCTCAGAGGGTGGTTGGGCACTGGAACAGGCTCCTCAGGAATGTGGTCACAGCACTAAGCCTGGCAAGAGTTCAAGAAGCATTTGGACAGCAGCCTCAGGCACATGGTACAATTTAGAATCATGGTATCATTAAGGTTATAAAAGACCTCCAAAATCACCAAATCTAATCTTTGGCTGAATACCACCATGCCAACGAAACCATGGCACTAAGTGCCACATCTACTCAGTTCTTTTAACACTTCCAAGGCTGGTTACTCCACCACTTTTCTGAGCAGCCTGTTGCAGTGCTTCACTCTTTCAGTTAAAAAATTTTTCTTAATACCCAACTGAACTTCTCCTAGCACAACTTGAGGCCATTTTCCTTTTCCTATCACTTCTTATCTGGGAGAAGACGCTGACTTGCATCTCCCTCCACAACCTCCTTTCTGGTAGTTGTAGAGAGCAATAAGGTCACCCCTGAGCCTCCTGCTCTCCAGGCTAAACAACCCCAGTACCCTCAGCTGCTCCTTATAAGATGTGTCCTCCAGGCCCTTTATCAGCTCCACTGCCCTTCTCTGGACTCGTTCCAGAACCTCCATGTCTTTCTTATTGTGAGGGGCTCAGAACAGAACACACGATTGGAGGTGCAGCCACACCAGTGGCAAGGACAGGGGGACAATCCCTTCCCTGCTCCTGCTGGTCACATTATTTCTAAGACAAGTCAGGATGGCACTGGCCTTCCTGGCCACCCAAGCATATTGCTGGCTCGTGTTCAGCCACTGNCCCCAGTACCCTCAGCTGCTCCTTATAAGATGTGTCCTCCAGGCCCTTTATCAGCTCCACTGCCCTTCTCTGGACTCGTTCCAGAACCTCCATGTCTTTCTTATTGTGAGGGGCTCAGAACAGAACACACGATTGGAGGTGCAGCCACACCAGTGGCAAGGACAGGGGGACAATCCCTTCCCTGCTCCTGCTGGTCACATTATTTCTAAGACAAGTCAGGATGGCACTGGCCTTCCTGGCCACCCAAGCATATTGCTGGCTCGTGTTCAGCCACTGTCAACCAGGTAATTTTCTGCCAAGCAACTTTCCAGTCTCTCTGTCTCAAGCCTGCTATGTTGCAGGGTGCTGCTGTGATCCAAGGGTAGGAGTTGGCACTTGGCCTTGCTGACCTGCATAGAGTTGGGCTTGGCCCATTGATCCAGCTTGTGCAGATCCCTCTGCTGAGCTTTCCTACACTCCAGAAAATCAACACTCCCACTCAACCTGGTGTCACTTGCAGACTTACTGAATGCACCCAATCCCCTTGTCCAGATCATCGATAAAGATGTTAAACAGGACTGGCCCTGACACTGAGCCCTGGGGAACACCACTGGTGACTGAACACCAGCTGTAGCTCTATTCGCTGGCCATCTAGGCAGCTTTTTCTCCAGGAGAATGCTTCGGGAAATGGTTTCAAAGGCTTTAATAAAATCCAGATAGACAACATCCACAGCCTTTTCCTCATCCAGTAGGCGGGTCATCTGAACACAGAAGGAGATCAGGTTGCACAAGCAGAAGCTGCCTTTCCTAAAGCCATGCCGGTTGGACCTGAATCCCTGACTGTCCTGCATGTGCATTGTGATTGCACTCAAGACAATCCATTCCACAATCTTACCCAACACTAAGGCTAGGCTTACAGGCCTGCAACTCCCTGGATCCTCCTTCCAAGCCTTCTTGTAGCTGGGCGTCACACTGGCTAACCTACAATCACATGGGACCTCCTCAGTTAACTGTGAGTGGTATAAATGATGGAAAGTGATGTGAGAGAAGGGTAACATTTATGAAATTGTCTTGTGCAGCGCCAAGACAATCTGAATCTCTACAGTTTTTGTGGGTCCCTTCCAACACAGGATATTCTAATATTCTGTGATTCTAATCCAGAGATGCAACTCTTGTGTATGGATGTTGAGGGAGATTTCTGACAAATTCTGACAGCAGCATACCACTTGTGAGTTGCCAGGCACACTCTGATAAACTACTTTTTTAATCAGAATCCTTTGTAAAACAAGAAGCCTTACCAAATTTAGACGTGAGCTTACAATCAGACCAGTCTACATAGAAAAATCACTATCTACTTTAATAGGACGTGCACAAGGTTACAGAGTAAACAGCTCTTAAAAGGTTTATAAAAGGTACCTCATCATTTAGTGGTATCCCTTCTGCCATTTTCTTTTTATTCTCTAGAGGATGATAATCGTCTGCATCATAGAATTTCCATCCCAGCTAAAAAAAACAATAAATAAATTATTTGTCGTGCAGCCATACCAGGTGAGGCAGTAAGGATCACAGAATTCACAAAGGCGGCGCCTCAGAAATTACAGGCTTCTTGCAGCACGGCGGTGCGAATCGTCGCCTATGCCGTAATGCCGAGCACCGCAGCGCTACGCCAGGTTGGCGGCACCAGCACCAACAGGACCAGGCGCCGCACCACGGCCGGGACCGGGGGCGGTGCGGGGGCAGCGCGGAGGGGCCGGGCCGACCCCCCGCGCCCCGGGGGACCCGACCCCGCCGCGCTCCTACCTTGGCTGCCAGCCGCGACCCCACCGTGGTCCTGCGGGAAGCACAAGAAGCTGGTTACGCCCCCCCGCCTGGAGCCGCGCCCCCCGCGCCCATANTCGCCCGGGGCGAAGCGGTAGAAGCGCCTCCTCCTGCCCCGGCGGTGGCGCCCGTGTGGCTGCCCGGGGGCGCCACCCCGCTCCTCTGTGCCGGGATCCCGTGTGCCCGCCTCGCGGTCTCCGCACTCCACCCTTGTGCTAAAGTTCCCTAATCTTCCTACGGACCCTCTTGCCTTGAGGCTTCTCTGGTCGGGCGTTTCCCTCCCAGCGCTCCCCAGCACGGTGTTCACCGCTTGCAGCCTCAGCAACTCTGCCGCCTGTGTTAAAGGGTGCGTTAATGCTCGTGAGCCGCTGTTTTACCTTTTGGTCATAAAGGTCTGCCTTTAACTAAGGCATCGGCCATGCCGTGGCTAACTCTGTTTTAGTATTAAGAATTAATCCAGTCATACTTTTGAATCACAGGATGGTAAGGCTGGAAGAGACCACCGGTGTCGTTATCTACCGCAACCTCACGCCTCCATCAGGCTCCCTCAGAGCACATTAAGATTCTGTCCAGGTGGCTATTGAGTATCTCCAGTGGTGGAGGCTCTGCAGGTTCTCAGGGCAGCCTGTAGCACTGCTAGGTCACCTTCACAGTAAGGAAGTTCTTCCTTATGTTCAGTTGGAACTTCCTGTGTTTCAGTTTCTGCCCGTGGCTTCTCATCCTATTGCTTGGCACCACCGAGCAAAGCAGACTATGCCCTGTTGGCACCCTCCCTTTAGGTACTTGTGTGCATTGATAAGGTACACCCCTCAATCATCTCTTCTGAAGGCTGAACAGGCCCAGCTCTCTCAGCCTCTCCTCGCAAGGGAGATGCTTCAGTTCCTTAATCACCTTCGCAGCCCCCTGTTCACTGTCCCAGAGCTCCATGCAGCTCTTGTACTGAGGAGCTCAGAGCTCCAGGCAAGGCCTCCTCAGAACTGAGTAGAGGGGCAGGATTGTGGAAAATTGTGAAAATTGTGAAAAATGCTCATAGATACCAAGTATTCCTGCCATTACCATGTACATACATCTGACAGCAACGTTTTTAAAGTTCTTCAAGTATCCAATGCAATGGTGCTGCCGACCAGCGCTGTTTTCCTGCAAAATGCAGCAGCATTTGCAGCGCCTGTGAGAGCTGCTCCACCCAGTGGCTTCAGGAGAGCATAATGTGTGCCCCCTTCGTAATTTTTTATGTGAATAAAACCTGGAAAGAAATTGGAAAGTATTCCGTCTCCCAGCCTACATGAAATGTTATTTCCCTTGCATGGGAATTCAAATAACGTTATGAATGACGTATGCCTTGCCTTTTTTTTTTGAACTGTAATCTGTCTCTGACCATTTAATTGAGATTTGGAACAGCCTGTAATTCAAATACCTATTAAGAAATTCATAACAAAGACCAGAACCTTCGAAGTTATTAGGCTATTACTGAAACAGGCCAGTCCTCAAATTACTAACAGACCACAATGATTTCTGTAAGGTGCCCTGGAACTGAATACGTATTTTGTTGTAATAACTCTACGACTGTGTTTAAAGTAATTGAATTTGCATCATTGTTTTCCATTTTTTGGCTGTATTTAGTCTGTGAAGCAGGGAAAAATGCTTCGTTTGGATCAGAGGTTTTAGAAGATCTGAATCGACAAATCCAAAAACTCTAGTAGTCATTTTGACTCTGAAACATTATCACAATTTCTACTCCCATTCCCAGAATTAAAACTTTAATTGCTCTGTAACAACAACCCTTGAGATTTTCCTAACATCAAGAGCAATGGAATATCCCACCTAGAGTGCACACCTGACCACTTTTGTAACCATATTATCACAATGTTATTCACATTGATTTTATAAAGCAGAGGAAACATGCTTATTTATTTGAGAGGGTTCTTTGGTGATACATATCTTTGCATTTTGGAAAAAGAACTATCTTGGACTGGTGTGACGTCATCTAATAGCTATTTTCTATCTGTATATTGGCAGGATGTCTTGCCAGGACTTCTCTTTTACTCCCAGGCTACAAAACCATGAGCATGCACTGACAGAGCTGTACAGGCAGCAGTGCACTCTGCAGATGCTGCTGCAGGGAGAAGAAAAAGATCTGGAGAAAACTAATTAAATTGAACAAACATGGGAGCCTATAGGCAATGTGAAGAGGCAATTACATTCAGACTTCCTGCTGGTGTGGTTCATGTGATTTGTGCAGATATAATTCATGTTAGTAGTCAACTGGACAGATGACTGGATAAAGCTCAGCCAAATGGTTGACTTAACAGCATGATATTGTGTATGCTTCAGTATTCACTTAAGATGTGTTTAATTAAGTTGTAGATCCAGTTAAATATGTGGATACTTTTTGTGTGAGTTGAATGAGGATTTTCCTTCCAGTCTGTCCTAGTCACAAACAAAAATAAATATTTTTCTACTTATTATTTCTTTAATACCACGGATGAGATTCATGTTAGTCTTCATTATTTTATGATGTATGTACATCTTGGGAAATTTATTCTGATGCCACCATTTTGTTGAAGACCATTTGCTGTAGGTGGCATGAGTGCTTTTCCCTAGCATTTAAAATTATTTTTATTTTTAATGTCAGAATATATAACTTGATTCTGAAGCTCTAATGTATTTATATAAAAAATCCTATATGTGTTCATGAATTCCAGAATACATTCACATAGCTGAGGTAGGAGACAATGGAAGGAAAATCTCTACTGATATTTTACTTACTATATTTAATAATAGGTGAAATTAAGATACAGTGGTGAAGAATGAACATTCAAGAATACCTACCAGAAAACCCATTAAGTACTTCTAAGTCCTTAAAGAATTTTCCAGATACCATATTTTAAAATACTTTCTAAAATGGAATTTAGAATATTTTATGGCCTTTTGGGAGTATTTTCAGTGTCTTTCTGAGACTCTCTGGGTTGACTAATTGACTGATACTGAATTTATGGAATTCAGTAAAATATCATTTACTTAAATTAGCTGCCTAGTTTTAGAGAAGGGTAACATGAAATATGAACTAAAGAATTCTACTTTCCTGGAGTTATTTCTGTTTGCCTTTACTGTACCTACCTTCTTCCCAAGGATACTAGGAAAGGTCTATTGCATTCAGAATATTGCCAAATTCAAGTAGAAAAAAAACATTCCCACAGTAATTTCTAATGGAAATTTATCACAGCATAATGGTGAACTACTATAAAAGTGCTCAGGCCTGTTAAAGCTTGCCAGGAACATCCATCATCATGGACATCTGCTTCTTATAAATGGGAGGGCTTAGATACATTGGGCAGTCTGAACTTCCTGAATCTTAAGGGGAGAAAGACTGTTTCTCAAGCAGTTAAGGCCCAAATTTATGTAGACATGTAGGGGTTCAAACTAAATTCTGAATATATATTGATAGTAAATATGAGGTAGAGAGTGTTAATGAGATGTGTTCACTTTGAGTAGAGTAGCTGAAATAACCTATACTGCAGTTTTCTGTCGGCCACAGTTAGTCCTCATCATGAAGTAAATAATCATCAAATTTCGGCTGTGTTGATCGAAACTGTACCAAAAATGTTCAGAATTTGTTCTATGCAATGCAAAGTCAGTCAATATGTTGTCTGAAGTCCCTTCCTTTGGATTGTACAGTAGGTATTTGGGGTTTAAGGAGAGCTTAGTTCATACTGGCGCTCAGCACACAACAGAATTTGTCGGTACTGAGAAAAAAATCTTCAGCTGATAAATCTGTCCAGTATTAAGACATTGGGGATCAGTAAATCAAACTAAAGGTTTTATAAGTTTTAAAAATCATATTAAGTATCTGTATATAATATCCCATTTTTTCAGACTGAAGTGCAGGCTCTTAGGGTACAATATTAATTAATTTAAAAAATGAGCATTGTAAATATTTCTGCTTATTTTTCCAGTTTGTGGCACAAAAAACTCAGGTAAGAGGAAGTGGGAGTGACTTCACTTAGTTGCATTTAAGTGACATAAGTATGTTCTCACCTTGATTGTGAAGGTGAAGGAATGACAAAATTATATGAATCTAGCTATAGCTAAAAAAATAATGCAATACTTTATACCATACTATAACCTGAATATGTCCTAGCTCACTAATTTCCATACAGGGAATCCTAAGAAAACATTTATCTGAAGGTTAAATACACATAACTGTAAACACAGAGGTAATTGCTAAATGATTTAAATTTTCTAGCAACAACAAAGGAAAGACTGTTGTTGCTTATGCAATGGCTGGTTGACTCTCTTTCAAAAAATTAATGTAGATAAGAAGTGGAAGAGTAGTTGGTGTTTTTACATGTTGTTCCTTATGTTTTGAAAACATCTTCATTTTATAAAATTTTGTCAGTGTAATCCAAAGTTAAACTTTCAATACCAACTTCAGGTTTGCACAGAAGTCTTACCAAATTTAATTGTGCATAAAAAATCAAAGTATGTTTTACCACATAAAAATTTCTCCATGTGATGTGACCAAAATCAGTGAATTAACTTGAATATTCCAGAGAAGTGCTCAATGAATAAAAATCTATCTGAAACACTGAGTTCATAAAATAACATCTTACTTCTCTGCCACGTTGAGAGTGTAAAAAAAATGTGAAAATTACAGTGGTTTCAGTCCAGAATAACAACTAGAGGTGCAGCAGTGTGATTCAAAAGTGACAGAAGCAAGGGGTTATGTCTGATGCTCAGAGCAGTCAGGAAAATACTTGGACCTTTCTGCCTGGGTGTGAAAGGCTGCTGGCATAGATAGAGCTCACAGGGAGCGCACAGCTACTGCTTGCAGGCCACAGCTATGTGTAGTCTGGAGTAACTTCACTGATACTGCAGGGGCAGACTGGAAGTGAAGACCACAGAATTTCAGAAAAACTATTTTCTTTTTTTTCCAATCCCTTCAAAAAGAAATCTGGCATAGCTAAAGAGGACAACCTGGAGAGCTATACTGTTTCTATACCAGTGTGTGTGAGAATTTGATTCTCACAAAAAAAAAGTTGATTCTCCTGGGTTACTTTGTTTCTTAGACAGATTCTGGGCTCCACTGGAAGTACTGGTTTTGCAAAGATTTATTATTTTATTAATTTATCTTGTATTTGTCTCTTAAGACCCAGGATGTAAAAGTCATGTACTCTATATTTCAAGATTATTGACAATAGCAACAGTATGCATTGATGTAGAACCATTATTTTTGAAAGCACTCAAAGTATTAGTAAGATGTAGCCACCCACTGACTTTGGGAAGTGGTAGGGAGAATATGTATCTTAAAATGCTGCTTCTACAAGTAAGTAATAAGATTACTATTTCTGAGCAGCTACTAATGAAGGCTTTTGACGTATGCTTTCTCTGCCTCTGATGTTTTTTTTCCATTTCGTCAGTCCACATGTCTTCCCTGGGTAACCAAGCCTTCATTCTGCAATCGCTTACAAGCATACTTAGCTCTTACACCACAGAACCTCTAATGTGCAAGGAAGTTCAACAACAAAGATAATTGCAACTTCAAATCCTGTCTATATTAGCTTTTACATAATTAAAAGAGCTGGATCAATGAAAAGCAACAGTCCTTACAGTAATTTGGAAAAAAACCCACAAAATCAGAAGCTATAAAGAGAGCTGTATCAGAAACTGAATATTGTTGCATATTATTATTTTAAAAACATGGTGTTAATTACTTTAATAACAGACTCTGGGTGGAGTTTAGATATTGGCAAGATTAACAAACCTGAAATACATGTTGTATATGATACATGTTTTTCAAGTACTACTTAATTTGCTTGCAAAATGTACTCAGAACCTGACATAATTTGTGCAAAGCAGAAGTTGTATTTGCTGGACTTTTAATTTACGCAAATTAGACATGGAGTAAAATCTGATTCCTCATGCAGACCCCCACACTGAAGATCTGTCCTGGTTGGAAAAGTTCTTTAGATACATTTGAAGTTAGACAACTACCTCTGCAGACCGAGTATGTAAAATTTTATGATGGGAGTATTAAAAATCAGAATAACCCTACAGGAAGAAAAGGAATTATAAAGAGAGTCAAAACTGGTCTAAGGACTTTGAGCTACTTCAAAGTGCATATACAGCAGCCATGGAAACAGGATGTTCTGCCCATGAGCATCCAAATTCAACTCAGTAACAAGAACAGCATAAAAGAACACACAAAAAAGGCTAGTGGTGAGGGCGGGACCTCTTTCTCTGTGCGCTCACTTAGCAAAGCTTTTGGGATGCTGAGAGCTCTTCAAAGGCTGGCTCTGAGTATTTTTCTGGACTGACCACCCGGTAACTGATGCTAATGTAGTTGTATATTTGATGATAACTGTTAGTGTCACAGTAATGATCAAATTTACTCCTCCCTGCAATAATAAAGTTAAAAAAATATGATTGGTGTAACATTAAACTGTATTTTGATTTGGTGTCTTACTAAGCATTCATTTAGATAAATTCTGTAAAAAGAACTGTTCATACTATAGGTAGGCAATACATCTTTTCTACAATTATCAGCACTGCCAGCAAATACACCTCTACCTACTTAATAAATGAACTTTTTGGTTGGTCAGATGTGCATTGCTATATTCTTTGCCTATGCACAAATACAGTCTGGAGAACAGAGGTCTGGTCTTCAGCTTGATCAGGACATAAAGAATACCTTGCTTTGGATTACTAAATCACTGGTGTGGGAATTTTTTGAGTTTCATCATTGATTGAGGAAATATATGAATGTGGCAGCCACTCTGCATTAGGCATGAGACAATCAGGTTCCTGTAGGTATTGAATTAACTGCAGACATTTGAAACAATCATTTGGTTGTGGCACATGCAAAACCTGTAAAACTTTCAGCGGTGGTAGCTGCAGGGTTTCTCTGGGACTGTTAACAAGCCTGGAAGAGTATTGCAGGGATTGTGTGAAAGCAGCTAGAGGAAACCAGTAGTGAAAGAAGTTTTTGGGAAAAAACTTGGTCCTCAGAGGGGAGAGACTCCTTGGAAAAGCTGTATGGGAAACAGAGAATACACTGCCTCCTGTATTTTTCCTGACAATAGTATTAGAACAATGGCACTGACTATATATTCCATGAAAAGAGAAAAATGTACAAAAGAAATGTTTTGATTCCTACTGATAAGAAAATCTTGGCAAGTCCTAGGACCCACTGAACCATGATAATCATCTCACAGGCTTTGTACGCTCTGAACCAAAGGCTGGAAGCTGACATTTGCCTTCATGGTAATTGGCTTGTGTAGAGTAAAATGAATGTAAAATTTGCTCCAGTAAGCAAATTTCAAGTGTGGTATTGTGCAATCCATTTTAACTCAGACAAATGCTGATTGGTGTTTGAGCTTTCAGATGACATCTGCATGAAATTTCAACCCATCATTCTTGCTGGAAGGCAGTATTGTAATGTTCTTTCCATACTTTGTTCTGAATCTTTGTAGAGATTGCTAAACTTCATCAGTGGGAAAAATACCTACTTCTGACTCAACACTTCTCCCTATAAGAGCCAAGGATGCAGCTCACAACTACACCCAAGGAATGGGGAGGCCACAGAACTATCAGTGCCAAGCAAGCTGTGATACAGCCCTACAGATTTCAATAGAACTATATTTCTTTTTTGTGGGGTAATTGTGGCCAAATATATCACTGATAGCCCTGCAAGTTTTAGAGGATTTGATGAGTGACAGCTTGTTAGCTCCCTTTGGAGTACAAACACAAAAATCCCAAGTCTTGTGGTACTGCTGTCAAATAAGGTACTATTTCACGTATTTTGTTGCCTCCTCATTCATGCAACAAATCTATGATGGTTTTGTACTGTTTTTATAATGTAAAAGAAAGTAGAAACCCTATGTCAATTCAAGTTTCAGCTTCTGACTCAATTCGGCCCTCACTGAACAGGAGATCTTTTGCTACTTAAATATTTTTCTTTGTGAGTTATGTATATTTCAATACTCTTAGGGTACTGCATAGATATATGCATTAATATTTTATATAGAGTTTTCAAGTTATTGGTGTAATATTTAAATGTGGGAGACCTTTTATTTCAAGATGCAAAGCCCTGCTTCTTTTTTCTTTACAATATTTTTTATATATAAAGTGATTTTTTAAAAAAATATTACTTAAGATTGAAACAAAAGCATCCTGTCAGATTTGCTGTTTGTCTGTTTTCGTATTTTGACTGCTGGACGCTCAGCTCTTCAATTAGCTCATTGCTAATTTCAACTTAGTGCTAGATATATTTTACCATAATAGAATGTGTGTCTCCAAGGCAATTCCATTGAAGATAACAAAAGATAATAAAAATCCAGGGCCTCGTTATGAAGAACTTTTTCACTTTGTGATCCTACAGAAGTCATCCAGACTTTCTGCTGTGCTGAACTAGTTGTTCATTGCTAGCTCAATACCTAAATCAACCCACCTTCCACTCTTCAAGATATGTTCTGGAGAAGCATAATATCCAGACCATCTGTCTTCAGCTGAAATATTTTAGAGCTGGAGTTCCTAATCCTATTGTATAAGAGAACTGGGTCAAATCTAAACTGTTCTAGACTTCATAAATTTTAATGAAGTCACTGTTCACTTATGGCACTCTGAGCAACAACTAATTGCTGTGTGTGCTGTATGAGCTGGCTGAGAGACCCTTGCAAGGAGCCTCAGCCCAAGGTGATGGATAGGTGTGGGCCTTGGGGAAGGAGGTTAGTATGCCATGAAGGGCACCCCTGTGGGGACAGTGAGTTGTATCTCTGATCTACTTAAGCTCTGTTTACAGCTGCAGCAGTTGTATTTATGGATTAGTCTTTTGAGTATTTGGGAAAAAAACCCAAACACCCCTCCCCCCTCCCCCATGTCTATATATTCTAAACATTATCCATTATAAATATAGTATGTTATAAATATTAATATAAGAATATTAATATAAGAAAGAACTCAAGTTGCTGTGATTATCAGTCACTGAAGAGAAAGTCCTTGAGTATTATATTCTGTAATTTGGCTGCATACAGAGTCGTCCAGAAATCAAAGTACTGCTTAAACTCATGAGTGCTCTCTGCTGTCCCTAAATATAACTTTGCATCTGTCAGCAATTCCTAGGTAAATATGAAGTATAGGCCACTGTCCCTTGGGCCATCCACATGTACTCATCCCAGAGTAAATTCATTCAGTAACCAATTAGATGAACAAAGAATATGAATGTGGCTACTGCCTTGAATGGTGGCATTTCTCAGACTGATGAATCTAAAAGGCATTTCAGGTACATGCTTACCTACCACCAAACCAGTTCTTGAAGCCATGATTACCTGGTATTGAGATTTTCCATCAGATCTTCCAAGTTCTGCTGTGAGTGCTTGGATAGACCCCTCTACAACATGCTGTGGACTTGGCAGCAATAGCAATAGCAATAGCTGTTAACCTTTCAGAAAGTTAGAAGGTTAGCAGAAGGTTAGCTGTTAACCTTTCAGAACTGGATAGGTGTTTGATCAGGGTATTTTATATATACTCCATCAGCTCAGCATTTGCTGATACCTGAATTAAATTTATCTATGTGTTGCTTTGTGCTTTCTAATATTTGCCAGACTATTTAATGCCAGCTCCTGAAGTTCCCGACTTTAAGGTGATCTTTCCAAATGCTAGCTGCATAAAGACTGTTTGGCCTCCAAGATATGGCAAAAAAAGGTTCACTCAGTCAAGCATGGATATTGAAATAAGTTTGTGGGGCTTTTTTCTGTATGATTTGCAATGGTAGAAGACATTTAAAAGCCTTCTATTTGTAACGGAAAAGAAAAAAAGCCTAGAATGCTTTTTGAATAAGGAGGGGATGGGAGTCCTTTTATCTGATGCAAAATCCATCTGATAGATATACATCCTAAAGTTCTAACTGGGCAGAGTGTTTGCTTTCGTTGCTTTTTTGCTCATTTGGCTGGGGTTTTGTTGTTGCTGTTAGTTGGTTGGTTTTGGTTTTGTTGTGGGTTTGGAGGATTTTTTGGGGGGGAGTGGTTTTTTTGGTTTTTTGGTTTTTTTTTCTACAGTGTGGAGTATTTGTTTTTGATTGTTTCATTTTTTTTGGTGACATCCTGTTAGATTGCTGCCACATTCTATGAGAGTAATGACTATTGCTGAGGTAACTGAAACATAGAGATCTGTTACTTTCCTCACAGAGTTCTCAGACACTTAAGCCAACACGGTATGGAGTATTAAAGAAGCAAATAAAGTGATAAAAGCACATGAGTGACTTGTCTTTAAAACAGGCAAGTAAAGTTCTTCTGAGCCGTGCTCCGGCTGCTGTGCTGCTGTCAGTGCTAGTTCACACTTGCTGTGTATCAGTTTGAAGATGCAGATTTCATATTGTTGTCATCACTGTTGCTGTAACTCTGAGAATTCCTGGGAAGCTTATTTCTCTCCATCAGGGAATTCCTGACAGTAAGGCAAAAAAGAAAAACCCTCAGAAAGTGGTAGGCTTTCACCCGCTCCATAAATCTTCATCACTGGCTCAGCTCCCTCTTAGAGTCCCCCTTTTGAATGGAGAAAGGTATGCTGCAGAGACCGAAGGGAAAGCTAAAATATCTGGCAAATAAATAAAAGATTCCTTCTCCACTGGAAGAAGGAAAATCTGTGTCACCTGAGAGTCAATCCACGTATGGGCTGAAATCCTGCTACTGAGTTCCCATATTGCAGGACTGTAACACAAAAGGTTTTATTTTATTATTAATGAGTGTGTGTCCACAGCTGGTGTCTCAGCTGATAAGGACGTTTTTCCATACCTTGTGGGCTGACTGTGGCTGTTGAGGTGTATAATCTGGTTTAAATACTCACTGGCTTTCTTCACTATTTACTATGCAATTGGAAGCTTTTATAATTTCTGAGAAGCATATACTTACAGGTTTTCTTTTATGTTCCACATTAAGGGGCTTTGCATATTTACTAGCTGATGGTAGTTGGCTTTATGTACTTCTCATGTATTTGTGATTGCCTGTATTTCCTGCTGTTAGCAGTCCAACAGAAAACCAAAGGAAGAGTTTACAAGAGCACTTAGGCTTTCATATGGGATTTTCAAAAGAAAATTACATTCACACAACTATTTTCAAAATATGGACGTTTACAAATAATCACAACCAACTAGGAAAAATAACTGAAATACACCTTCCGTGTGGCTGTCAGTGCTCCTCTTCTCTTTGTAAACTTCCAGTTACATCCCATTTTGCACTGGCTGTTTTTCATTTCACGCTGCAAAGGGAAGTGCTCCTTTTTTAACACGATGTTGATCCCTGCTTCAAGGCTGGTTAATTTTGGTTCTTGCTTCCTTCAAGGTTTTGCGCTAATGTGTATAGCTTTTTGTGATGCAGAACATTACAGTGAAGGCACTGGACCCTGTATTTTCTTTCCCACTTAGGCCATAAATGGGGTGAGACTGCTGTTCCCTAATGGGCCATTTTTTCCCCTGAGGGAACAAGTTTACAATGCTTGTACTCTTACATTAAGTTGCATTATGTTTTCTTCTTTTCCATTAGAGTGTGCTTAACTTTGGTGAGGTTTTTTTTATTTATCTATATACATGTATTTCACAGCGTTCTTTTCCTGCGTCGGGCTATGCTGGTACACTCCGGAGACTCACACTATGGGCGGGGAGGCAGCGTGGGGACTCCACTCCTCGCTGGCAGCGTGGGGGATGCCCTCGCTTTGCGGGGCACTAGGCATTTCCACGGGAGTACCAGCCGCTCAGGTGCACTCAAAACTAGGCGCTGTACGCCCGTGGTGGGGAAGGCAAAGAACCCCACGGGTCGGAGCCCCGCACGGCGCCCTGCCGGGGCCGGTGGGGCGGAGATGCGGGAGGAGCAGGTGAGGGCGCAGAGGTGTCCCCGCGGGCCATGCCATGCCATGCCGTGCCGTGCCGTGCCGTGCCATGCCATGCCATGCCATGCCGGAGGCGGGCGCAGGAGGAGGCTGAGGCCGGCCAGCGGAGCGCATCCTGACGCAGCGGCGGCCCGAGCCGCGGATGGCGGGCGGCGGGGAG
>WBMV01004055.1:36924-67219 GCA_013396655.1 Campylorhamphus procurvoides
GGCTGCCCGGTCCTGGGCTCCGCGCACCTGCGGCGCGGACAGCCGGAGAACCTGCTCCGCCGCGCCCCGGTGCTGCGCCACGACTTGCACTGCTCGGCGGGGAGCCCGCCCCGGCTCTGGCAGCCCCGGCACGGCGGCCCCGCGGCGGGAGGACCGCTCTGGGCTGCGGTGGCCCGGGCGAGGACCGAGATGCCGGCGGTGCCTTCCCCCTCCCGCGGGGCGGTAACGGAGCGCCCCGCAGAGCACCGCTTGCTGCGGAGACGGTGTGAGGGAGGACCCGCTCTCCGATGCCGGGAAAGCGCTGGCTTGGGAGCAAGGCCCGCGGCGTGCGGTGTCAGGAGCCGCAGTTACCGAGATAGTGGGCAGAGTTCAAAACGAAGCGTTTCCCCTTCTTCATTTAAGGCAAAAGATAACTTACGGAAGAGTGTTCAGTGATAGTAGTTGCGTGGTTGGAAAAAAAGCAGCTTCGCTATAGTCCTTCTTTCTAATTACTTAGTCCTTTTTTTATTCCTTCAAGTAATAAGGATAAGGGTGCGGAGTCTGTGAATTTCTGGTGGAGTACCAATGTTTGTAGCATGTGAAAGCAGGGGTATTTCACATGTCCTCACAAGAACCATAACTCTGGTGCACTATGGAAGACTCTTAAATTGCAAGTCTTAAAATTAAGATAACCTCTGAAACTCCTGGGGCATCCATAGAATCACAGACATTGGTATCCAAATCAGAAGATATCAGTAGTCTTTTAGGAAGTAGTTTGCCGTTCACAGTTGGTCATTCTGTCTCTCTGGTAGTATGAAATACCCACAGCTGTAAATCAAGTCAGTGATCTTGTACAAAGACCATAATGCCTGAAAAAAATCAAATGCCATGAGATGCAAGCTACATTTTTGCTTGGACCAAATTATGGATTTTGTTACTTCCAGTGGAACTATTTAATACTAGAGTAGAAGAGTTCCAGTTAAAAGAGACAACAATCACCTAGTCCAACTGCCTGACTGCTCCAGGGCTGACCAAAAGTTAAAGCCTGTTACTAAGGGCGTTGTCCAAATGTCCCTTTTTGAGGCACTGGCAGGTTTGAGGCATGGACTCTGTGAAGTGTGTTCTGTTGTCTGACCACTCACTTCATAAAGAAATGTTCCCTAATGTCCAGTCTGAACCTCCCCTGATACAGTTCTGAACCGTTCCCACATCTCCTGTCACTGTATCTGAGGGAGAAGAGATCAGCACATACCTCTCCATGTCCCTCATCAGGAAGCTGTACAGAGCAATGAGGTCACCTCTCAGCCTCTTTCTCTCCAAACTAAACAGACCCAGGATCCTCAGCTGCTCCTCACAGGACATGCCTTCCAGCCCTTCCTCCAGTGGTGTTGCCCTCCTGTGGACCATTCAAGGACCTTCACATCCTTCTCAAACTGTGTGGCCCAGCTCTGCACACAGGACTCAGGGTGAGGCCACACCATGGCTGAGTACAGTGGGATGATCCCCTCTTTTGGCAGCTGGTGATGCCGTGTCTGATGCAGCCCAGGATGGGGTTTGCCTTCCTGGCTGCCCATGCACACTGCTGGCTCACACTGAGCTGCTGCTGACCAGCATCCCCAGATCCCTTTGCAAGGCTGCTCTCCAGACACCCCTGTCCCAGTCTGTAGTTGTGTACTAGTTACTCTCAAATAGCATATAGCCTGGAAGTAACAGGAAATTGTGGAAAATCTCTTGTACTTGGATCATTCTAGTGCTTTTCTTAATGGATAGCATGGTTTTGAGACTGTAGCTTTAATGGCTCAGAAGCAGCACTGCCTTCAGAGTCTTTTCTTGGAGCTCAATGCAAGCTTTGCGTAACTTATCTGGCATCTTTAAAAGTTAGTCTCTTTAAACAAGGATGAATTTAAAGTCAGAATCAGATGGCGTCATTACAGCTCTTCAAGTTCGTAGCATTTGGGCAGATTTACACATGCTAAGAGTATGCCCTTCAGTGCCCACAGGGTATTAAAAAGAAGAGTTATTACTTTAGGTGTTATGTTGTGCAAGCTGAGGTAATGAGCTCAGAACCAGTTGTATCATATTGCACTGTCGTCGCTCATTCTGCATGTAATGCATGCAGGGGTAAAGTCACAGTTGAATATGTTTTAACTACTGCAGTTCTAAGCGTAATTCTGAAGACTGAATTCTGTTATAATCTTGTTTAGAACTTGTTATCCTGAGTTTGCACACTGAAAACATTATTTAAAAGATGGTAATGGCTCTGGTTTTAAAATTCTGTAGGATTTTAGCTACTGAAATTCTAAATATGTAAATGCAGAATGTAGAGTGAGGAACTACTTTGGTTTTGGTCACTTCATCACAAATGTGCAACTAATGGTATTTTATAATTCTGACTTACTTGTCACTTGCCACATACTTCAAACTGCTTAATCCTGTTTGTGGGATATTTACCCCTTACCTATCACTGTGTATAGACAAGAGATATGATCTAGTGGTGTAATTTATTCATCCTCCTAAGACACTAGACTAATGAATCCCAATCTACTCAACTTTTTGTCTTTAGCCTCTCCATCAGACCTGTATTTGAACTTCATAATGTGGACAGAAGTTTCTAAGAGCTTTAGTGATATTACTTTAGTGCTGCTTTTTTTTTTTTTTTAATAAAACCAAAACCAGTTGCAAATTACTTCTATATATGCATCTCAGTGTATACTGAGTGGGATGAAATAGCCCGAATGATCTGCTGCTGGGCTAGCAGCAGAGATGCCAGAATTATGCCAGCTGGAACATGTTGGACAGCTGTGTTTTGGTCATTAAGAGGATAAGAAAGCCTAATTCTACAACACTGAGAAATGCCAGCAGAGTTTCGTAGGGATGCAGTAAAAAACTGTGTGATGACTGAAATTTTAGCTGGGCATTTTCTGGGAAAAAGAGGGGAAATATGCAGCTAGTCTGGATGGTGAGGTGTGTAGCTGGTGACTTGCTGCAGCTTAGCACACTAAGTTTTACCAAATCCTACTTTTTCAAGTATATCTTTCTGGCAGCTGGCTTGCACATGTGGACTAGTATCAGAGGATCCTGGTACCACTTAAGTGCAGAGATGTATGCTAATTTTCAGATGCACTGTAAATCTTTGGCCCTACAAAATATGCAACCAGCATTGCATGTTACTCAGCTAAAACACTGGGAGGTAGTTATAGGAAAAGTAAGCAGGAGCAGATATATTTAGATACTGAATATAATATGTGTATGTGTGTATTTTTTTCCTTCTTGTGTAAATTTCTTAGTGTTTAGGTAGGAAAAGAAAATACATTTTTCTTTCTGCTGTTAAAGTTCTTTCAAAGCAGTTTTTCATCAAGCCAACATGCTAATAAAGCCTGTTTTTGAAAATTACATTTTTTAGCAAATAGTCTAGTGACAGCATATGGGGTGGTGTGGGGAGAGTCGGAAATAAATCGTGCATTTGCAGACTCCAGCCAACTAGTTATTGAATTGTGCAGCTGCCATGTAGGTCACCAAGTTGCTCAAGGCTAAGTTTGCAGCTCAGAGGTCAAGATTCAGTGTGCTGTCCTCCCCATCTGAGAGATTTTGTGACTGCAAATGAGCTGAATTGGTGACAGATATAACAAAGGGCTGGGGCCCGATGGACGCTTTACTAATTCTTGTGATGACATTTATTTTCCCATATTTTTTGTTTGTGAAGACTCTCTGGGACCAGTATGTCAGGCAGTCTTACCGCAGGAGTGGGTGAAGCTGCAGTGGAACAGCTAAAATTGAGAGGTTTTGAAAAACAGTCTGAAGAGCCAGTGGCCACTGTCTGTTTCCATTTGCAAGAGAAAGAGGTGACCTGCTTGTGCAGCCTGCCTGATAAAGCACAGCACTGAGGTTTGAAAGAGGGCAGTGGGGGAAATAGGTCTTCAAAGCTACTGGAAATGTGTCTGGAGTAGCAGGAAGACCTCCTTTCTGGAGTTATTAACATGATGCTTCTCAGTCATTGATGTAACAGGCACTTCTGTATTTGAAGTCTTCAAGCAATAACTTAATGTACCCATTTAGCTTTTAGTAACAGTAGCCTAAACCAAGTTTTGGTTTAATCTCAGCCACTCTTTCACTCCTTAATAAAAGCTTTACTTTGTTTCTTGAGCTGTTCAGGTCCAGCTGTGCCAAACTTGGGATAAGGTTGGCATGAATGAGGCTTTTCTCTCAGAATGGAGCTTGTTACTGACAGTAGTAGTGAACTTTGCTGTTTTTGTATTTACTTGTGGAAATACTGTATGACTGCAACTTCTTGTGCCTCAGCACATATGTAAAATTGTGTAGTAATGAGGCCTTTTTAATGACACAGATTTTGCTTTGTATGAGTTTTCCCAAACAAAATTCCCTATTGCTATCCCCCAAAATATCAATTGGCTACAGTACTGCTTTTTTAAAAAAAATGTATCTAAACAGTTAATTGATTGTTGTTTAAAAGAACAAACTTAAATTTCTACGTGTCCAGCTTTTGAGCAAAGAAAAGACATAATTTTAAAAAACTAGTTTAGAAATCAGGAAGAAAATAAGAGCAAAGCTTTGATTTACTCATAGTCTGTTCTTAGACTTTTTATCTCTTTTTGCAGAATTTAAAATGACGGGGACAAAATCTAAGAAGGCTGACTTCCTTCTGCCGCTGGTGCTTCAATTTTGTAAAATGGCCTTGTGCCTTTCTAATTTTAATTTGAGATCATCTGTGCAGTTTGAATACTGCTATCTGTAGTTCGGCTAATAATTTGCATGCCTGACTTTTTTCCTTCTTTTTTCCCTCCCCCAATTTTCTGTTAAATATGACATACACTGTTCTGTCTACTTCTTTCTGTAGCACACTGATGACTGGAGAGTTGCCTTCTTGCTTAATATTTTTTTCTTGGTCTGTATCTTGCAGGCAGATGCTAAATTTAATAGAAATCTGCTAACCAGACAACTCTATTTAAAATTCCTATCCCTTGATAAAGCGTAAAAACCAAAACAATATGCTGAAGCAGGCTGTGAAGTAAAAGAGTAGTGATCATGAATTTCACTGTGAAGGTATGCTGACAGTTGATGATTTGAGAAAAGAAGTGGGCAAAGGAAGGTGGCATGAGAATGAAAAGAGCATAAAAAGAGCAGAGAGGCCAGAGATGAGAAGCTGGCGGAGGATGGTAGCTGCAGAAAGGGAGAGGTTAAGGGATTATGTAGACAGCAGGCAGGAGATTTAGTGAATTTATATTTATCCTGTAAGCAATGTCAGAACCGTAACCAGCAAGTGCCTTGAGCTGCGGGATTGATACTGTAACAGTTAAAAATAGTAGGTTGAGATAAGGAAGGGGATGAATTCTTTGCCATATTCTGTTGACATGTTTTAGAAACTGCATGCTAGGGCTTGTATTCCTGACTTCGTGTTTGAGCCTCTAATAGTACAGTTACAGAAGGTACTCTTGCCGAGAGCTACAGATGAGAAGACTCTCTAATTAAGCTAAGCCTATGGGTTAATTCTACCTTTGTTGTAATTGTTGCTGTAATGTGTGTGTTCTAAGTTTGTTTGGGTTTTTTGTTTGTTTGTTTTTTGTTTTGGTTTGGTTTTTTTAAAATTAGTAACATGGGATGTGGTCTTAGCAACTTCCAGGGCTGAACAGGAAACAAGGAATAGACAGTGCTGCCAGAAAGTTACTGGGGTGTTGGAAATTCTCATTATGAATTAAGTAATTAATTGCCTTGATGGATTTTGGTAAGTGTTTCTGAAGCTTAGTATTTGCTTAACATTGATTTCTCTGTCACTGGTAAAGGAAAAGCAGGTACCTATATGTAATATCACCATATTACTACCAATTTGCAAACTCTGCTGTTGTTTCATGCAATTTTTAAATAAAAATACAAAGTTGCAGAATGTTATCCCATATATACTAAACTGCAGCTGAACTGCTTTAGTGTTGGCTAAAGCTTAATAATGATGCTGAATTATATTTTTTCCACAATCGCATGTTACCTGATTAAGGAACAAAATCTGAAAATTGTCTCCCCTAGACACCATGATCTTGCCTTTTAACTGTTTACTGTATATTGTAATCAACATTGTTATTCATGCTTTGATTGCTAGTAAATGAAAGTGGGGGAATTTAGATGTGTGCTTAGGGATTTGCCCAATCCGTGGTTGAAGGTGAACATGTATTTCAGTAAATAGAAACAATGTAGATGATAAGTAACTTAATACATTGGTGAGGCCTGGTGCTGAAGTGTGAAGGAAAAAAGTTATGAAAAATTCAGGTATCCTTAGACAAAGTTACTTAGTGAAAAGGAACAAGCTGGAAGGATAGTCACTGGTTTAAAATGTAAATGTATTCTTTTCATTTTTACCCTCCTTTAATTTTTCTCTCAGCTTTGCATAGGAAGTTTTACATTTCTTTATTGTCATGCATGTTTGGACACCAGCCGAATGCCAGGGATGGAGCTGTAGTAATTATAGAAGGCAACTGGAAAATCAATAGCAAAATGCACCACAGCTTGTATCTCCAAAATGCAAATCATCATTTTGATCCTGTGAGGTAGAAAAGTGAGACACCAAGTGCTTTGTGGGAACTTCATACATTCTTTCCTATTGAAAGGGCTTTTGGCACCTCATGAGGCTTAGTCTTCTTGTACCTTGAGACACCCTTGTCTATCTAAGTATCTTCAGTGCAATGGTGCTAATATAGGAGACAGCAAAGAAGCGATCATTTGGTGGGATTAGCTGGCCAAAGTGAATTATTGGTGAGGAAGTACTGTATTTCCACTTTTTGGTTGTATTTGCTTAGATTGAGTTCCATGTAGAGGTCAGGAATTATTTATTAGTGTGTATCAGTGCTCCTGAAATTACCTTTAACAAAAGGAGAGATTAGTGCCTTTTCTATGGGAAAATGAAATAGGGAGTCTGTATGGTTGTTGCTGGTCCCCTGGAACAGATATTATATTAAAAACTAAAGGTTTAAACACTTAGGTTAAAGAATGCGAGAAATGGCAGCTGATTTTTCTCTTTTTCTGCAAAAAAACCCGTGGGTTGGGAGAACTGGAAAGTAATTCTCTCCATGATAAAGTGTTTGTTTTCTGTAGCACAGGTCTCTGTTCTTCTGGGTATTTTGGCTTATTAAATCAAACATACTGAAATGGCTCTATTCATCTTCTTCTTGTTCTTTCTTTCTTTCTTTATTCACTCTCCCTCCATTCCCCAGCATGGATAATATCAACCTGTTGGCAAAGTTTGTAATGTCCAGATAACCCGTCTCTTCTTTTCCTGTTTAAAGTCAAGCTGTCAGCAGATGATTTTGGTTGTGTCTTTCACTGATGTGTATGGAAGATATCTCCTCATAGGTCTTCCTTCAGCTGGGGCTTCTTGTCTGTTCCTTCATTTTTAGTTGCTTAAACACAGCCTCATTTTTCTCCCTAGCCTTGTTTTCTCAGAGACCCATTCTAAACCTTACAAGTCACATTTTTGTCCCTATTGGATTACCTTCTTCTCACTCTGTTTTAATTCCTTGTCTAATAGTGAAAACACAATTGTAATTATTCAGCAGTAAATAAACTAGTGCTAAATCTTTTTCTTTCTCTCATGGAACAGTAATGATAATGATAACAACAACAATAATCAGAGCAACAACACATTTTTCTTTCTTCACTCCTTCACTGTCAGTTTATTTTATCCTTTTCAGCTATAGGCATTCAGTTCCTAAAAGCGTTCCTCTTTACCTCTTCTCAGGGTTTAATATGTTTGATGGAGGTGTACTGGTAATCAGCTCTCGCTGTTTCAGTGTGCTGTTGAGAGAGATGCTATTCTGTGGCAGTAGTAGGCCAAGTGTCAGCAGTAATCACCATATTCATGTTCATCACAGTTACTGAAGAATAAGCATTGGTGATCTAGTACTATTACATTTAGAGGAAAAGTTTCCCCTGACTTAAAGCTTCTCCTGGCTGGAAACTTGAGAGAAAATGTATCATACCCATCTGTATAAGATTAAGTAAATATATATGATTTCTCAAGGTTGCTCACAATTAGAAATGAGAAGGTAGGGGCAACATACCTGTAGTGGATTGATCTGGGTTGGATGCCAAGTACTGACTAAAGCTGCTTTCTCACACCCCTCTGCAACTGGACAGAAGAGGGAAAAGATAATGAAGGGTTCATGAGTTGAGATAAGGATCGGGAGAGATCACTCACTGATCACTGTCACAGGCAAAACAGATTCAAAGTGGAGATATTGACTAAATTTATTACTAACAGAATCAGAGTAGGAGAATGAGAAGTAAAATAAATCTTAAATAATACACCTCCCCCCCCACCCCTCCTTCCAAGTTCTACCTGCTTCCCCCCCAGCAGGGCAGGGAGGTAGACATGGAGGTTTGGGTCAGCTGTTTCTGCAGCTCTCAGGGTGAGGAGTCCTTCCCCTGCTCCTGCCAGGGTCCCTCCCACAAGAAACAGTCCTTTACGAACTGCTCTAATGTGAGTCCATCCCATGGGCAATCGTTCTTCACAAACTTCTGCCACATGGGTCACTTCTCCATTGAGTGCAGTCCGTTAGNGTGTCCTGGGGCCAGCTGGCATTGTCTCCATCGGACATGGGGGAAGCTTCTGGCAGCCTCTCACAGAAGCCCTCTCATAGCCACCCTTGCTACCAAAACCTGGTCGCAGAAACCCAATACAGTATCTTAAGTTCTTTTTCAGCAGAAGTGTTTGTAAATGGAAATAACTCCTTCAGTAGTTGGAAATATGGCCATTCAAAATAATTGCAGTAAGAAACATAAGTGGCTGCAAAATGATTGCTCTTTTAATGTTTCCTTTGAAAAATGTGTCAAATGAGTCAACATCTTCACTAAAAATACTTGGTATTTTTCTCTTGTTTACTTAAGCCACAGGAAGAAGTAAACAATCTGGATTGAAGACATATTTTGCTCCTTGCAAATGTATTATCTCACAATGATATTTTCCCCATAGCAACTCTCTTTGGAATAGAATTGTACTTAAACAAGAATGATTTGCGTCTGGCCATTTTTTGTCCTAGTGTTGTAATATCTAAGCTTACTATAAAATGGCACACGTTGCAAAGATGACATTGTGTATTTCTGACAACACTGTGTAAAACCTTTTTCATGCTGTCTGTATATATGACTACTTTTTGTGGTCTTTCATTTAACTGTAACAGAATCAGAAAAGAAATGGGATTACAAAATTAAAACAAAAACACAATCCCCTAACTCTCCAAACCTGAACAGTAGCAGAACAATTTAGAACAGGAATTAATAATTTATTGAATATAAATAACATCAAATCATTTGGAAATTGACACACGAAGTTCAGACTGCAATGGTGTCTCTGTTTTTACCAAGCACAGAGGCCAGTCAAACATTTTTGTCGCCAAAACAGAGTGTCTACATGTAAACTGCCTTTTGGAAATTTTTCCTGGACTCTCCTTTCTGCCAGGTGATGCCTGGGAACTAGTCAGCAAGGAGGTTAACTGAGAGAGACTGTACTTTTTTCAGGCATTGCCCTAGTAGTTTGCTAGCATGAGTGGTGGATTGAAACACACCAAAATACTTAGAGGGTTTCAGTAGTTTTACTATTGATGCAATCTCTGTTTTCAAAAAGAAAAAGAAAGAAAGAAAAAGATTTTTGTGAATGACTGAAGATGTATTTTATAGTTTGATACTAAAACGTGAAATGGTAGCTGTCTTCATGGTACTGTCCTTTTAAATGAAAAATCTGAAGTATTGTGGGCAGAATCTTTAACAGTTGGTGACAGTTAAACCAGGAGTAACACTGGTTTTAGTAGGTGCTTACAAAACAGCTGTGTTTAGTATCTGTGGCTGTAATCTTGGATTTGTACCTGTAATCTGTTCTGAAATGAGAGATCGTTGATGTTTGTTTGTTTGTTTGTTTGAATGCCCTTAGCAACAGAGTCTAATACAAAAATACTCTGCACAGCTTCAGTTAGCAGTGTTCTTTTGTTTTTATTTCTATGGACACAAAGTTCAAGCCCTATAGTGGAATGAGAAATGAGATGTGGTTATTTCTTTATTTCTTTGAATGGTAGTTGCAGAAATGCAGATGGGATTCTCTGTAGAGTGCTATGCATGCAACAGAACATACTTCTAATCCTATTTCTTAGGCTGTTCAGAATAAAGGACAGCTGATCCTTTCAATTCATTCTATTAATTTAAAATTGAGTAACAAAGATAAATACTACACGGTTGGAGAGTGATGGTTGCTCTTGCATTAGATAGGACAGTGAGCTGGGGTGTGAGTTAAACTCTGAAGCTGTGCTGTGCTAGCCTGAACTTAGGTGACTTTAAAGGATTTGTCTTGAGACATTCAGTGTGCCAGTCATTGGAGTGCACCACACACTGACCCTGCTTGCTCTTGCTCTGACTTTTCTTTAGCTCCATCCTGGGAAAGGTAAGGAAATGGCAAAGGCTTTTACAGACAGTGCCATGAGTGATTCAGTGAGCACATTCAGCTGTTCACATAAAATCACTCCAGCGGCTTGCACTGCCCCCTGCTAGTTGGATCCAGGAGGCTTTCTGTTTTGACTGGAGAATCCATTCACGTTGCCATGATTTCCAGATTAGTTTTCTCACATGGGGTGGCAGTTGGTATTTGACAGCCACCAGAATGGAGAAGGCTTGAGCAGGAGTTGTCAGTCCCTAAACCAAACCGTGCTGCTGGCTCATGGGCATTAAAGCAAGAAGAGTCGCACATCTAAGTGGTAAATGAATAATGTACACAGTTTCAGGACAGTGTGTTCAGGACAGTTCTGATTATTTTTGGTGTATAGATTATATTCACCAAATACATAGCAATTTTCATACTCTAGTTTCTTGAGAATCACGGTCTGGTTTGTATCTTGCCCAGAAGAGTTTAGGTTGTAATTTCAGTGGAAACACAAAAAGAGAATGCTTAGTTCATACTGTGGTGATGAGACCTCACAAAGTGATTCATGCAATTGGTCTGAGTTTTAACTTAAGGGGGGAAAAATGCTGCTATAGAAAAGAAATTCCAGAAGTGGGATGCTGATACATGTGTGAAAGAGACAAAGACTCTCTAGTTGTGTAGAGAGTTCAGTGGCTATGTGGTGCACGCAAAGATAGCAGTATTGACTCGCCTGTTGCTTCTCTTTTTCATTACCCTTTTCTTCAGTTCACCAGGCAGTTTTCAGTCCTTTTTACAGAGATTCTATTCATGGTACTTCTAAGTTATGATTACTACTTTCTCTTTTGAAACTTTCCAGCGTTTGTGCCGGGTTTTTTTTTATTTATTCTGTTATGCAGAAACTCTTTCCAGTGAAAGAACATATAGTTCTTAAACCTACAACCACTGAGGTAACTTTTATTACTCTAATATGTTCCTCTCCTTATTTTATATTTCACATTTGCTTTAAGGTGTCAAGGGGTGAGCTCTGTTTCAATTAGGTTTGTGTAAATAACTGAATGTCTCCTTGCTCTGTTAGAGGCTTCTGCAGCTTGTGAATGTAGCAAGAACTACAAGGGATTCGGTTGGCTTGGGGCAGAAAGGGGAAGTAGGAATTGTAATTGTTTTCTGTAGCCCCAGTGGTTTTGACTGCTACTCCTACCTTTCAGCAACTCCTGGCTTACTTCCTTCTCCATCACAGATTAAAATATCAATACCATGCCTAAAACCAGACTCCCTTTGGAGGGAACTCACCTGTTGCATCTTTTTCATTATCCTTTTCTTCAGTTCACCAGGTAGTTTTCAGTCCTTTTTACAGAGATCCTATTCATGGCACTTCTGAGTTATGACTTCTACTTTTTCTTTTGAAGTGGAGCAATACACTGTCTTGGAAACAGAAACCTAGATTGGGTTATAAACATAATTCCTTGGTTTCTTGACCAGGGATTCTGCAATTATTTCACAGAGACTGTTCCACAATTGTTATAGATTCTGCAAATCATTGCTTACTTTTATCCTGTTGACATTTTTCCTCCCCCAGGTCCTTTTTTTTGAGCATCATTTTGATGTTAATGATCTGAGGCTAATCCTTGATCAATGATTACTAGAAGTTTCATGCTAGATTTTGGAAGGGGTTTGTTTTTCTGGTTTTGTTGTTTGGTTGGTTTATTTTGGTAATCTTTTGGAATTTACGGGCTCAGTGAATTATCTTGACTCAGTTGTTATATATGGTTATTCTTGTAACATACTCTCTGCATAGGGTAATGTGTATATATGTGTGTTTGTATACATCGCTTTACTGATCTGTAATGGTCTGTATAGTTGTAAGGCTTTTACAATATCCTAATTGTTTGTATGTCTCTTGTTACAATTTATAAGAATCAGGTCGTACCTTATCTTCAACTTTTACACCTTCTTGGTCATTAGCTAGGTTATTCATACCAGTTTAATGTATTTTAATTTATTTTAAAATCAGAAAAATCTTTATTTTCATGGTCTGCTAGGCTTACCTCTCTCAACTCAAATTACATTTTTTTCTGTCTTTTCCAAAGTCTTAATGATATTTATCTATTTTTAAACTGAGATCCAGAACTTTCAGTTTTTATAGTACAGATTTTTGCCATTCTTTATATTGCACTATTATGTGAAATCCTGAATGATAGTGGGGTGGTTCAGGTATAGTGGAAATGTTTCTGTGTCCTGCAGCTGGTTTCATATAGCATGAGGAAACAATTTTTGAAAATTAAGCCTCTCTTTCTCCCTAGATGAATTTCTTGTTAAAACTGAGCACCACTCATATATTCCTCAGTAGGAATATTCACATATTTTAATTTTTGGTGAGTGTGTGTGCTAGAATTTATTTACACATCCTATCTAAACAGGATGTTTAAACTATGTACAGGAAATGGTACATGGTTTTCTGTTATTGGGTGGCAAGTAGTTCGGTGCATATCTAGTGTCCTGAAAAAATAGGCACAAACTGAACATGTTTTATTCATAGCTCCAACGTTTGTCTTTTCACAGTTCTTTCTTATTCTGTGAATGCACTTCTTGCTTTGTGATCAGAACTATCATTGTCATCCAAAAACTGTAAGAAAGTTGTATTTTCTTTTCAGTTTTTCCATATATAGTCTGCATTCTGAGGATAGAAGAACTTTCATTGCATTTGATTTGTTTCCTTTAACTTGCTTTTAAAAGCTTTGTATTTTATTGGTTAGAAAATTAAAGGGAAGATGCAGATGTTGATTTAGTTGCCTTCCCCTTCTTTCTTCTTCTCTCCAGCTTTCACAGGAGGAGCTTTTGGTTATTTAGAGGGCACTGATTTCTAATAATGATTTTGATGCCTTCCTTCTGGTTAGCCAAACTGTACTTGGGTGGTACTTCAAACAGGATGAACATCTACCAGGTGTTGGCAGGTATGGCCCAAAAAGTAATGTATTCTTCCTGATGTCTAAGCAGGTTGCCAGTTATGCTGGTTCTGTCCTTGCTCCTCCCCTGCCTCAAACAGACCTCTGTGGTTCTCTTGCTGCCTGTCTTAGTGCTGCTAGTATAATTTTTACCAACCTTTTTCTCTACAAAGCAAATCTCTTTGCTTTCACATTTGGCCACACAGATAATCTGTGGAGCGAAGGAACTTTTTTATTCTGTTCACTGCATCAAAGTGGTTTTTTCACCCCCTCTCCTAGTTTCTGCTCTTTAAAGAACAAGCAGGTAGGCACAGTGACATGTAAATTCATTTTGAAGTTTCCAATTTGCTGATTTTGCAGTACTCAGAGAAGAGCTGTGATCGTTGTGAACCTGCAGAGCTGGTTTGTGCCCTACATAATGTTTGGCACTTCTCTGAGAGATGCAGAAGAAATTGCATTTTCTAACCTTCTTCTGCCTTCTCTGTCTCCAGAGGATTCAGTGCTTATGCAGTAACCAAAACATATGCTGGAGGAGAATTCTGAGTGCTTTATCCTGCAGACTGAATGATGAAGAAATATTATGAATTTATGGGGAAGCCAATTTAATGAATTCTGTTTTCTATTGTATCCATAAAAATTTGATATCACTTTGTAATTAAAATTGAATCTGCTTCTACAGAATATTGTTTTTCTCATTTTGAACTGTTTAGCCTTTACCATGTGTTCCTGAAATAAATCAGCTAAATGTATGCTTAAGAAAGGAGGGAAATAAAAGGGAAAGTACTGTCCTCCCAAAGGTGCGATGGGATTCCTGTAGCAGTATTTCTTTGCAGAAATACCATGAGTTGAGTTGTGTTGCTGAGAGAGAGGTTCCTGCTTTATGAACGAGATAATTGTATATTTCTTTTCAAAGTAAACATCATTTTGACACCATGAATACAAGATATTTTATGCACTCGCTGGAACAAACAAAACAGTGCTGTCTTGGGCACTTAGTCAATGATTAATGCTATACCTGCTTTTGCATATCTTTCAGCTAAATCAGAGATCAAAACGAATTCCAACACTTGAGGGAATGTGGGGAGGATTTTAGACACACTGGAGAAGAGTGAGTCTCCTTCATCTATGCAGATTTGCTTTAACTGGTGCCAGATCTGCTGGAGTATTGATGACATCCTTCATCTTATTAGTAGCCCAGATGTAACAAAGCATATGCTGGTAGTCAAATTTTGCTCTTTATGTAGGAAGACCACAAATGCTGAAGACTGCATATAAGGATATGAACTATGGCTACAGTCTTGGCATGTAACGTGCTCTCTGTTTAGTCAATGAAAAGTGTTTAAAACTCTGATTTTGTGCACTGGGCATTTCCTACAGCTTATCTGACATGACAAATTTTATTAAGCAAATTCTGAATTCAGTTCACTGACAGTGAGGCAATTAATAAAGTGTTGCAAGATATAATGGTAAAGTTGTATGTTAGGTGACTCCCTTTATCTCCAAATGGGTATGAGAGCGCATGGAAGTATAAGTCACCTATTGCTTTCCATCTATCTTGGTCTTTGTGGCTTAGAGATTTGATGAAGTGTTTGGCATCTAGAGCACAGCAGTAGTTGGTGAAAAATTAAATGTGAGTAATATGAATGTTTAGCCAGACTGGCCAATATTGGAGTTCAGTTTTACTAACTTACAATATGAGATTGCAAATGCCTGAAGTGGGGCTGCAGTGACCCATCATCATAGACAGGGCCGCGCCTGGAAAATTAGCTAACTGATGTGGTCCAGTCCCTCAGAGAAATTAGATACTTTGCATGAATTTTGTGGTTGTAGTGGGACCATTCATCCCCTAATGTCAATTTATAATGTTCGTATGGGGCATGCTGAGAGGTGTAGATTTTAAGGATAAAAGAAAATTTTAAGGATAAAAGCTGCTGTTGGGAGAGAGGCTGTAATGGCTGTTTAATGTGGAGCACTTTCTGAGTTCTGCAAGAATGACTATAACATTCAAAAATCTGAGATAGAAACACTAATGCTCTCCCCTCTGTACATGTAGATACATTCATGTGGGAAGATACTCCCTGAGATTCATACTCCCTAAGAAGCATTTAGTTCCTTAGGTGACTGTGTGGCACTGCACTGGAACTTGTCTTCTGCAAAGCTTATGGATGAGAGTGTGCTTTGCTACATGTAGTATGGAAAACCAAGAAGGATAGGTGATTGTGATCCTTCCTCACACATCAAGAAGGAGACAAGGAGGCATAAAGTGGGAGGGTCCCAATAGGGACCTCATACACTGAGTTAGAACTGCGAATAAGTGGATGAAGATTAGTGGGTGAAAATGATGAAAACACTGGAGGGACCACAAAATGCTTTAGTTTGGATGGGACCACTGGAAGTCATTTAGCTCTATCTCTCTGCTCAAGCAGGGTTACCTAGAGTACTGTCCTACTCAGGATTGTGTCCAGACAGCTTTTGAATATCTCCAGTGAGGAGACTCCACAAGTTCTCTGGGCAACCTGTTCTGGTGCACAGTCACTCATACAGTAAATTCTTCCTCGTGTTCAAGTGGAACTTCCTGTGCATAAGTTCCTTTCTATTGCATTTTCATCCTTTTGCCTGGCACCACCAAGAGGAGCCTGGATGCGTCCTCTTGACATCTTCCCTTCAGATACTTGTTTATGTTGACAAGCTCCCCTCTCAGTCTTCTCCAGGCTAAAAAGGCCTGGCTCTCTCAGCCTTTCCTTATTCCTGAGGAGCCCAGTCCTTTAATCATCTCTGTGGCCCTCTGCTGGACGCTCTTCAGAAGTTCTGTGTCTCTCTTGTCTAGAGCAGCCCAGAACTGGACACAGCACTCCAGATGTGGCCTCACTAAGACTGAGTAGAGAGGCGGGATCACCTTTCTTGACCTGCTGGCAATGCTTTTCCTAATGCACCTCAGGATCCCATTGGCCTTGTTGGCTACAAGGGTACACTGCTGGCTCATGGACAGCTTGTCCACCAGGACCCCCAGGTGCTTCTGCACAGAGCTGCTTTCCAGTAGGGCAGTCCCCAGCCTGTGCTGGTGCCTGGGGTTATTCCTCCCCAGGTGCAGGACCCTGAATTTGCCTTCGTTGAATTTCAGAAAGTTCTTCCCTGCCCTCTGGGGTATTGGCCACTCCTCCCATCTTTGTGTCAGCAGTGACCTGGCTGAGGAGGCATCTGCCCCTTCATCCAAATCACTGATGAACAAGTTAACCAATAGTGGGTTGAGTATTGAACCTGGGGGGACACCATAAGTGACAGGCCTCCAGCTAGACCCTGTGACACTGAGTATGACCCTCAGGGATCTGCCACTTAGCCAGTTCTCAGTTCTCTCCATGTCACCATCCACTCAATCAAGACTACTTCGTGAATTTGCCTTTGAGGTTATTATGGTGTCTAACGCTTGCTTTACTGATTTCCAGGTAGACAGCATCTACCAGTCTCACCTCATCCATCTAGCCAGTTGTCCCGTCATGGAAGGTAACCAATTTGGTTAAGCATGATTTCCCTTTGGTGAATCCATGCTGACTACTCCTGATCACCTTCTTGTCTTTCATGTGCTCAGAAATGACATCCAGGATAAGCCATTCCATCACCTTTCCAGGAACTGAGATGAGACTGACTGGCCAGTAGTTCCCTGGGCCCTCCCTCTTGCCCTTTTTGAAAACCTAGTTGACATTTGCTTTCTTCCAGTCCTCAGATACCTCTCCTAATTGCCACCACTTTTCAAAGATGGTCGTATGCAGCCCAGTTGCGGTGTACACCTGCTCTCTCAGGACATGTGGATATGCATCATGTCAGGGCCCATGGACCTGGGATGTCAGAATCACCTAAATCATCTCTAACCCAGTCTTCTTTGACCAAAGAAAAGTTTTGCTTCCTCCTGACCTTGTCCCTGATCTCCTGGGATTCCTGAGGGCTGGTGAAACAAAGAACGCATTTAGTATCCGCTTTCTCTGCCTGTGTTGCAACGGTCCCTGTTCATATTGAAGCAGGCTCATACTTGCCTCTTTGCTGTTGATGTATTTGAAAAAAATGTTCCTGTTGTCCTTGACAACCTTGTCCAGATTAATTCCAAGTGGGCATTGGCCTTTCTTGTTGCATTTCTGCATCCTCTGATTATATCTCTCTATTCGTCCCAGGTGGCCTGTGTCTGTTTTTACCTTCTGCATATCTCCTGCTTATGTCTGAGTTTTGACAGCAATTCCTTGCTCATCCATGCGGTTCTCCTGCTATTTTGCCTTATTTCTTGCTCATCAGGATGCACTGGTCTTGAGCTTGGATGAAGTAATCCTTGAATATTAGCTCTTTAGGATTCTTCGTCCCTGTAGAGCACATTCCCGTGAGATTCTTCCAAGAAGGTCCCTGAAGACACTGAAGTTAGCTCTCCTGAAGTCCAGGGTTGTGATCTTTGTCATTGCCCTGTTTTCTTACATAATACACAGCTCCATAATTTTATGATTACTGTAACCAAGGCTGCAACTTTCACATCTGCAACTAGACCTTCCATTTTGGTTCGTATGAGGTCCAGCATCACACCTTCTCTTGTTGCTTCCTCCATCTTTTTGGCTCCATGTAGCAGAAAGTTGTTATCAATGCTTTCCAAGCACCTCTTGGATTGTTTGTTCTTTGCTGTGTTTTTTCTCCAGCAGATGTTAGGGTTGTTGAATCCCCCCATGAGAACCAGGGACTATGTCTGCACTAAGGGATATGCTGAAGCAGTAGGCCAGGGAAAGTATCTTTGCATTATTATTTGGAAAGATAACAGTGGAGCAGAGTGGTATTTGGCAGGCTAGAGGATATAATATTGGGATAAAGTAGTCACAAAATGATGGTAGCGAAATAATGTCTTGTTTTATTATACCTTTGTCTACTTAGGGGTTAGGATGAATAATGATTATTTGTAATAGGAACATGATTTTAGGAAACAAAGTAGGTGTGTGTTATGAGAGCATGAGCTTTGTCATACTTCAAAATTAACTGAACAAGTGAGAGGTTTTTAAAAGCCTTTCTTGACAGGCCAAGGATGCATGGGCTGTGAAGCTGGTTTTGTATTAGGTGTGCTTCCAAGAAGGTAATAAATCTCTGGACACTTAGCAGTGGAACCCCATTTTCAATTAATAAATTGTATTTTAATACTTTGTTTTGAATTTGGCATGGAGAATCCTGAACAATTGCTAGTGCCCAGTTGTGTGCTGACAGGGTCACAGTCTTCTGGACGATATACCCTAGGTTTACACTTGTCCTGTTTTGGCATTGTCCATAATGTTATGTACAGATTTGAAAGGTGAGTCTCAGCTCTATTGAGCCTTTCAATTTCTACAAAATTGCTGTGCTTTTATACAACACATTATACATACTCTGACCTTGAGAGGTATGATTTTCCATATGATAAGCAGCTTTTAATACTTCAAAAAAGATTACATTTTTTAACAATAAAAAACGGCTGGCATCTCAAACTTCAAAGTCTCAATGTGAATATCTCAGAGGTTTTAACAAATTGTTAGGGACCATTGCACAGTGTGAAAGTGCTGGTGAGCTGCTTATTGTCTTCCAGTGTAGTTTGATGCTTTGGAGAAAAAAGTTGGGATGCTAGGGAAAATGAAAATCTGTTTAGGGGGAAAAAAAAAGAAAAGTAAATGTTTCTGTTGATTTGTATCAGGTTTGACTAGCTTAAGTTGACTTAGACGAGATTAGTTTGCTAAACTAGAATAGTTAAAATTAGACTAGATAACAGGCTTTCAGCAGCTTACATGTTAGTACTGAAAGACACCAATATAGAGAACATCTGTCAGAAAATTACTAAGTTAAAGAACCCAAATAACGAACATTTCACTGTTGGTTTTTAACGGATTGTTTAATGTGATTAAAGATTGTGCGGTGAAGAATGCCACCTCACTGTGACATTTCTCAATTCCTGACCAAAAATAGAAAGGAAAACCAGTTGCATGCTTACTTCGTTATTTATGAATTAGTGAGAGATATTTTGTGTAAGGTTTAAAATGGCACACCCCAATTATAGAAGTAATTTTCTTTTTTGCAACAGATTTCTCTTTAAATTCATTGGCTAACCAGAAGTGAATGCAAGTGTACGTAGTGCTCTCCTTACTGCTGATACCAGAGATGTGGGAGTGGGATAATCAAACTCATGTACCTTTCACTGCATATATATGTTACTGTACTTAAAATGGTTGTTTTATCAGTTGTAACTGGGCTGTATGACACATGACATATTCATTAATAGCATGTAACTAATTGGATGGATCTATGCTTGTCCAGCTCCTGGCAGAGGGAATTTGGAGGAAAGCCAGAAGCTATGTATATTGCTTCACAGCTGATCTCTGTTACTGTGGGAATAGGGTTGTAATTTACATCAGCTTTAGGCAAAACTGTGCCATGAATAATACACAAAGCTTACACAATTTTTTAAATTTTAGATTAAGGTGTGTACAACTTCTCTGTTTAATGAGTTAGCAACATCACCTAGAAGCAAATTTTCAGTGTATAATATCATGCAGGAAATGGATCAGTTTCAGGTGCAAAGCACTTCGAAAGCTCAGGGTGGGAAACACTGACAGAAGTTTGTATCTTACAGTTCTAGTATGGAGAAATGGTTAGCTCTCTTTCAAAAAGTCTTTCAGTGTGCATTAAGGTGAGTGGTCCAAATGCAGTGAGTGGAAACATGGCTGAGGATATATGGAGGGTATATGGTTTATATGTGAGTCACCTGAAAAGTTAATTTTATGCAACAATTCTGAACCCTGTCAGGCCCGATAAATTATTTGTGTAAGGCAGTTCTCACAAAGACAACCTTTTTCAAGTACTCAGAATACTGATGTCATTTGCTTTATGTACTATAATACTGCTGATTTTATGCCTGATACAAACAAATAATAAACTGGAGTTTCCTGTAGTGATGTTGTTAGACCAGTCTGTGATTCAAAGTCTACAAACCATTCCATTGTCATAACAAACCACTAACAGATGTTTTGCTTCATTTTCCCTGTACAATATTAAGGATTAAATAATTAAATACCTAGTGGAATCTGAAGTCTGGATTGTTTCATGGTACCCTTTCCAAAATTACAAACCTTATAAAAGTTGACTATTTTGTAATAGGGAAAATATCTTTGCAATTTTATTTGGAAAGATAACAGTGGAGCATTTTATCCTGCATTTACAGCAATAGCTTTTCCTTGAATAATTACACAGATTGCTCACCTCATTGTCCTGTACAAACTTCAGAAACTTATAAGCAGAACTGAGGAAAGAAGGCTTTTTTTCCCTGTTTAGCACTGTGAATGAAATTATAAGAAAAAGATACAAACCCAGAAACATACATGAAACTAGTACTGTACACAGTTCATATCTTCAACTCCCTTCCAAGCCATAGTTTAGTTTTAGTTAGTAGACACGTTGTTTACTTTTCAGATGAATTCTAGTGTCCATCCCCCTAGAACAGAACACAAATGGAAATGTGAATATTGAACTCATGCTTGATAATACTTAATTGCTTAAATAATTAGATATTATTATTAGATATTATTAGAGACTCAATACAATGTCATGGTTAAGTTGGCTAACATTTTCAAGAATTATCAACTATAAACAATCTAAAGGAAATAAATGCAAATATTAAAATGGAATTGTTTATTTTGTGTGTCAGTAGTTTCCTGGGTTCTATTTTAAATCCAGTGGACTTTTGGAGTGGTTTTCAATGTACATAATGACTGCAGTGCCAATTTGGCTTCAGATTTTACTGACAGAAGTAAGCAAGCGAAAATCCTGACTACTTTGGAGTTGAAGATACTTCTCTACTGCTTTGTATCTGATGAGGGATTTTTGTAAACATTTCCACATTTGCAATGTATCTTTGAGCTGAATTGTGTCTTTACATACTAATATCTGCTGGTCACTGATTGCATAGTGCAAGCTAAGTCAGGGCTGAGAACTGCTAGGCTTGTGTACTGACTGTGCTGCTGTGCCGCTGTACTGCGTTCTGTTCCTCGGCACTTCTGCCCATGGCCTTTAAAAGAGAGTGAGTTATTAATTTAATGAGAGTTTGCAAGGCTGTGTGATGGGTTTTTTTAAAATTGTTGTCCCTAGGAGGTGTCAAATATAAAGGTCCCAAGTATTCTCATTTACTGAAAGAGATTTTTCAGTTTAGATAATTTTCTTTAGAGAAGGGTCACAAAAGTGTGTCAGTCCTATTTTTGTATTATTTTCTTTTTATCACAACAAAGTGATGTTTGAAAGCACTTTGAAGAAAGGCGACAGTATCAGATTGGTAATTCCTTTTAACAATAAATAATATTCTGAGAATAGTACGTCAGTGCTAATCTGCTTATGAGCTGGAAAGAATCAAGACCATTAAGAATATCAATTTTTGGAATTATTTTAAGTACAGGTACTTAGCTTCTTCCACTTTCGATCACATAATCCTAATATAGCCTGTATGAAACAGGTAGTAAAATGTATTTAAAGGAGTCTCTAAACACACATATTTCAGTTAGAGATAAATTTTGGGGCATGCAATCTCTCAAGAAATATAATTTATAGAAAAGATTATTATGAAGGTTTTTCTGATTCCTTCTGAGTACCTCAATGCTATATAATAATACTAGAAGTTGAATTACTGATCACAAAAGATGTCCTTGTATTAGCAAATGTTTTTAGGGAAATGGGAATCAGTGCATTTTTTTAATTTGGCTGTAAAAATATTTATCTATTTATCCATGCATTTCAATTTATTTATTTATTTATTTTTATGGGTCTGAGGGGAGAAAAACAGAAGCAGTATATGCATTGCTTGTGGAGAATTTTTTATTTTTAGTGGAACTCAACATGCTCTAGGGAAGAAATACTTCAGCAAACTGTTATACAGTGTAGCCCATATTGTAGGTGTATGGAGTTCTGCACTGAGGTGTGTCTCAGCCATATGTGTAAAAGACTGTGTTTTCACAGAATCACAGAATCAATTAGATTAGAAAAGACCTCTGAGGTCACTGAGTCCAACCAATCACCCAATACCACCTTGTCAACTAGAACATGGTACTAAATGCCATGTCCAGTCTTTTCTTAAACACCTTCAGGGACAGTGACTCCACTACCTCTCTGGGCACCATTTCTATGAAGAAATTCTACCTAATGTCCAAGCTAAATCTCCCCTGGCGCAGCTTAAGCCCATGCCCTCTTGTCCTATCACTAGTTGCCTGGGAAAAGAGACTGATCCCTACCTGGCTACACCGTTCTTTCACATCGTTGTAGAGAGTCGTAAGATCACCCTTGAGGCTCCTCCAGGCTGGACAACCCCAGCTCTCTCAGCTGCTCCTCAAAGGACTGGTGCTGCAGACCCTTCACCAGCATCTTTGCTCTTCTGTGGACTCTCTCAATGTCCTTCCTAAATTGAGAGGCCCAGAACTGGACACCATACTCAAGGTGTGGCCTCACCAGTGCTGGGTACAGGGGAAGTATCACTTCTCTGGACCTGCTGGCCACACTATTCCTGGATGCCATTGGCCTTCTTGGCCACCCGGGCACTCTGCTAGCTCATGGTCAGCCTCCTGTCAATCCAAACTCCCAGTTCCCTTTCTGCCTGGCTGCTCTCCAGCCACTCTGTCCCCAGCCTGTAATACCACATGGGGTTGTTTTGGCCAAAGTGCAGGACCTGGCACTTGGCCTTGTTGAACACCATCCCATTGAAATCAGTCCTTCTCTCCAGCCTGTCCAGGTCCCTCTGCAGAGCCCTCCTACTCTCCAGCAGATCGACATTCCTTTCCAACTTGGTGTCATCTGCAAATTTGCTAATAATGGACTCAATCCCATCATCCAGATCATCCATAAAGATATTAAACAGAACTGACTGTTTAATAGTGTTCCCCAACACTGACCCCTGGGGAACACCACTGGTGGCCAGATCCCAACTGGATGCAGCCCCATTCACCAGCACTCTCTGGGCCTGCCATCCAGCCAGTTCCTAACCCAACAGAGAGTGCACCTGTCCAAGCCATGGGCTGCCAGCTTTTCCAGGAGTATGTTATGGGAGATGGTGTCAAAGGCTTTGCTGAAGTCCAGATAGACTACATCCACAGCCTTCCCCTCATCCACCAGGTGGGTCACCTGATCATAAAAAGAGATCAGGTTGGTCAGGCAGGACCCGTCCCTCCTAAATCCACGGTGGCTGGGTCTGATCCCCCGCCCATCCTGTAGGTGCTGTGTCATCATCACACTCAAGATGATCTGCTCCGTAACCTTGCCAGGTATTGAGGTCAGGCTGACAGGCCTGTAGTTTCCCACATCTTCCTTCTTGCCCTTCTTACTGGATGGGTGTCACATTGGCCAACTTCCAATCATCTGGGACCTCCCTGGTGAACCAGGACTGATGATAAATGAAGGAGAGTTGCTTGGTGAGCTCTTCTGCCAGCTCCCTCATCACACTAGGATAGATCCCATCTGGTCCTGTAGACTTGTGAGGGTCCAAGTGGCTCAGCAGGCCACTAGCTGCTTCCTCCTGCATTACAGGGGTGCTGTTCAGCTCCCTGTCCATGTCTACTGGCTCAGGAGGCCACCTGTCCTGAGGATGACCTGTCTGATTGTTGAAAACTGAGGCAAAGAAGGTGCTAAATACCTCCATTTTTTCCTCATCTTTGGTAACTATATTTGCCTCCATATCCCATAAAGAAGGGAGGTTTTCCTTGCCCCTCCTTTTGCTGTTAATATATCTAGAAAAACACTTTTTATAATCCCTTACAGAAATGGACAGATTAAGTTCTAACTGAGCTTTTGCCTTTCTGATTTTCTTCCTGCATGACCTAACAACATCCTTAAACACTTCTTGCGTTGCTCACCCCTTTTTCCAAGGGTGGTACAAACTCCTTTTTTTTTTTTTCCTCTGAGTTCCTGCAAAAGCTCCCTGCCCAGCCTAGCCAGTTGTCTTTCCCACTGGCTCATCTTTTGGTACACAGGAACAGCCTGCTCCTGTGCCTTCAAGATTTCTTTCTTGAGGTATGTCCATCCTTCCTGGATCCCTTTGTTTTTAAGAGCTTTCCCAAGGTACTCTCCCAGTCAGTATCATGAATAGGCTGAAGTCTGCCCTCTGGAGGTCCAGGGTAGAGGTTTTGTTTATATCCCTCCTTGTTTCGCTGAGTATTGAAAACTCTACCATTTCATGGTCACTTTACCCTAGATGGCCTCCAACCACTGCATTTTCCATCAGCTCTTCTCTGTTCATAAACAGCAGGTCTAGTGGAGCCCCACCTGTGGTAGCCTCACTTACCAGCTGCAACAAGCAGTGTATGTATCCTCCATAGAATCAATCAGAGTGCCTCTTCTCAACTGTGTTGAGTTCCCAGCAGACATCTGGCAGGTTAAAGTCTCCCACAAGAACAAGGTGATCTTGAAACATCCACCAACTGCTTACAGAATATTTCATCCACCTCTTCATCATGGCTGGGTGGTCTATAAGAGACTCCCACCAGGATGTCAACATTGTTAACCTTCCTCCTAATTCTTACCCATAGGCACTCAATCTTATCATCAGTAACCTCAAGTTTGATAGAGTCAAGAACTACCCTAATATACAGAGCCAACGCCNGCCTGCTCCTGTGCCTTCAAGATTTCTTTCTTGAGGTATGTCCATCCTTCCTGGATCCCTTTGTTTTTAAGAGCTTTCCCAAGGTACTCTCCCAGTCAGTATCATGAATAGGCTGAAGTCTGCCCTCTGGAGGTCCAGGGTAGAGGTTTTGTTTATATCCCTCCTTGTTTCGCTGAGTATTGAAAACTCTACCATTTCATGGTCACTTTACCCTAGATGGCCTCCAACCACTGCATTTTCCATCAGCTCTTCTCTGTTCATAAACAGCAGGTCTAGTGGAGCCCCACCTGTGGTAGCCTCACTTACCAGCTGCAACAAGCAGTGTATGTATCCTCCATAGAATCAATCAGAGTGCCTCTTCTCAACTGTGTTGAGTTCCCAGCAGACATCTGGCAGGTTAAAGTCTCCCACAAGAACAAGGTGATCTTGAAACATCCACCAACTGCTTACAGAATATTTCATCCACCTCTTCATCATGGCTGGGTGGTCTATAAGAGACTCCCACCAGGATGTCAACATTGTTAACCTTCCTCCTAATTCTTACCCATAGGCACTCAATCTTATCATCAGTAACCTCAAGTTTGATAGAGTCAAGAACTACCCTAATATACAGAGCCAACGCCCCCACCTCACTGACCTCACCTGTCTCTTCTGAAGATATGATACATGATATAATGTATGTATTTTTTTTAATGTTTAGGGGTGGGTTTTTTCTTTTTTTTTCCAAAGACCATGCTTTTGTTTGTTTGTTTGTTTGTTTTTTTAATTTAGGGGCCGTATATTCTGATTGTCCCAAAAATCCCTGAAGGCTAGAAGCTGCTATCATCATCATCTGAAATGTTTAGCTCAATTATTTGGCTCCAGAACCAGCTGGTAGTTTAAAAGATAAACCTTCCCTGCCCATTATCTTTTGTTGTATGACTGAAGTCTCACATATTTAATGTCTCTGGGTTTAAATCAGTTCTATTTATCTGTAATATTGTTAGGCAAAGAGTATTTTCATTTCTTCATGCACACCTACATTCACACTCTTTATAATGATGTCTTGTCTCTTGCAATGGAAGGTTCTGTTCTTACTGAAGTTTTTAGCAGTGTACTATTAAGAATAGGAACCATGGCATAGCTACAGGTGTTTCACATGACCTTTCATGCCTCAGATCTGCCGGAGGAGTGGCAGCTGTCACCTGTGGTTGTGCCACCTGGAGTACTGCCCACACCCTCAGGGCCTCTTCTGTGTCTGCTTCCTTGCCTTGAGACAGGGGAGAGTGCTTCATTGGTAGCTTGGAGAAGGATAGAATCTATTAGGAATGGTGCTTAGGGGCTACATGGGGTAGGGATGATTTACTGTACTCCTGTAGTCAGCAGTGGGGGTGTCCATGGGCCAAAGTTTGTGTGTGGCTCCTGTATCTTTCTGGGGGTGGCAGCTGGGACCCCAAGGACTTGCTTTATTGCTGATGCAACAAAAGGCAAGATGATATTTGAGTAGAAACATTTGAGCTTTCTCTGACTCCATTCTCTTTATGCCGTGTGTTGACTCTAGCTCTGCAGTGCCAAGAGGTGCTGCATGTTTTCTAAGCAATTGGGAACTAGAGCAGCATGTTGCAGCTACTTCCCAAAGCCCTGGGAGAGCGGGGGAAGAATTTCCTGCCAGAATGTAAGAGGCATTGCATATCTGGGCCATTGGTGGAGCCTTGACAAAGTACAAGCTGGCTGTGGACCAGAATCTGCCATTTAAAATAATTTTATGCCTGGTTTAACATGTTGGAAACACGTAAGCAGTAGCAACTAGGAAGCAAATAAAATTGTTCAACATCAGCCACTGCTTTCATGACATGGAAGAATTAATTTGAAAAAAATCTCAAAATATATGTTGGATTTTGTGCCTGTAGCAGGATTAGTTTTGTGTTTGCACTGCTTGGCAGATACTGCTGTCATTTCACAACATATTATATCATTATGGTTAAAAAATAAACTACAGTCTACCCTTACTGCCAGTCACCTTCACTTTTCCTTTCTTCCATATTTTTTGTGCTTTCTTTATAATGTCACCTTCTAGTAATTTGTAATGATTCTTACAGATAAATCTTATTTCGAGAAAATGGAAAGAAGAAGAAAATGACTGAGAGCAAGATAAGTAAGAAATAAAAGAGAATGTAGAATATAATGCTGTGGTCAGAGACTGGACTTAAAAAAGAAAAGTACCTGCTTTGAAAGCACCATAGCAGGTGGTAGATTGCAACTTTTTATTGTTTCCCTTTTCAACTTTTCTCAGTTTATTCAGGATCTTTTCAAAGAGTTTGGCGATTTTGTTGTTGTTTGTTTTTTGTTTGGGGTTTTTGTTTTTGTTTGGGTTTTTGGGTTTTGTTTTGGTTTTGTTTGTTGTTTTTTTTTTTAAAAATAGCTGTACTGTTGAGTTAAGGTTTTCTGTTCCCCTGTTGGATAGCAAGTGATTTGTGCATTATCATATGAACAGATATGAGAGAACTGCATTAGTGGCATTTCCTGCACTTTATCACAGAATCATTTATGTTGGAAAAGGCCTCTAAGATCACTGAGTCCAAACATAAACCTAACGCTGTCAAGTCCACCACTAAACCATGTCCCTAATCACCATGTCTGTGTGTCTTTTAAATAGCTCAAGGAATGATATTCTCAACCATGTCCCTGGGCAGTCTGTTTCATGATAAAGATTTTTTTCCTAATATACAATCGAAACTAGCTTTTTAGTTTTGATTAGATGATTTGTGAAATATTTTCTTGTTTCCTGTTCTCAGTAAGAAAAAAAGTCACCTCCTACTGCTCCTTTAAATTAGCTGTCTGTTTGCAGTGTTTCTCTCTCTGCCACCTCAAACCATTGAGTGGTGGATTCCATAGGGACACAGAGATGCTCATTTGCTAATTTGTAAGGGCTACATTCTCCTTGGGATGGATTTTTCTTGCTCACCTGTTCAGTTTCAATTAGCTGTTAGCCTAGATGTCAAGCTGTACTACAGTGTGGCTAGTTGGCTCTGAAGTATTTTATTAATGTTCTTCAAAGCCTTTGGGATCTATGCAAGTTTTAGGAAGGTGTATACCTGCCTGAGATGATACACAGATGGGAAAATGCTATTATCTTGTTGCTTCATGGGTAGAACTAGGAAATCTTACAATTGTTGTTAATTTTTTGAATGGTCTGTTGCTTCATAGACAAGTCATATGTCTGAATAGGGAGAGGCTTGTGATTGAGACTGCCAGCTCACCCTGATGTACTTGGCACGTGCATTTGCCACCACATTTTAGGATGAGTTCTTACAGAATGGTGTGTTATCACTTGTTTTCTGTAAGTAGTTTCATGGAAACTGGGATACGATTGTTGCAGTTTGTTGCACCGTTTTTCTTGTATGATTTCTTTAGTGTAACATATGTTATGAATGTGGGGGGAAAGTCAAAGGTTTTGTGATATGTTAGTCCTCAGCTTTTTCTTTTTTAAGATTTAATTCTCTTAGCTTTATGCATACCTGTTGCTCTTTTGGTGATCCAATCTATTACAATGGTACATAAATAAAAGTTGCACCTGTAAGTGGGGCAAGCTATGAAAATGCCTGGCTAAAATTCAGCTGCTACCCTCAGTGCAATCATCAGAAGCCCAATTTCCCATAGTCAGCTTGAGTTCTCCCTCTTATTTGAATGGGACCCCTCTTTGTTGCAGAGGAATAATGGAAAGAGCTGTTGGAGGGGTCAGATGTGCTACCGTGTGGGTCAAGTCTCTGTATTAGTCAGCTTGTCTCTTTAACAGAAACATAAAATAAAATACAGCATATGGAAAACCACAGACAGGATGAGCTGAACTGTGGCCAAGTTGCATATTAGAAAAAGACAGCATCTGCTGTGTAATTCTTGTCAAAAAACTAATCTCATTGAATCAGTACTTCCCATAAGATAATTTTTTCCTTTTTCTTAGCTCAATAGGCATGGTTAAAATACTGTTTCCTAGGCAAGACATGCACTTGGGTTTAATTTTCAGATTACCTGAAAGCCCTTGTGTTAAACCCCAAGCTCACTCAGCTAGTTTCAAGAGGAAAGGTATTTAGTTCACTTTGGCAGTGGATGGTAGAAACAAGAAGGTTCTGAGGAGGTTGAATAACAAACTTTTACTTGCAAACTTTAGAATATTAAGGTAGAATAAGGTCCTTGGCAAATCTTAAAACAACATCCAGCCAAAATAAAGCACTGACTTAGCCAACTCTAACCTATCCAACTTTAAATTATCCAGATTTGGAGAAGAGGAAGTTAGGATAAGAAAGAGAGAGAGAAAAAGGAAAAGGGGAGACAAATATATATAGTCACTGCCCTAGAACCAGCATGGTCTCAACCTCTTGAAAATCCAAGGCAGTGGGGTGCATCTGGGTCACACCCCTGTCACTGCCTTTTATCTGCTCAGGTCTCCCAAGGTCCTCCACCAGCTTGTGCTTTACTGTTCCTGGGGAGCAGGTACCCTGCGTGGCTGGCTAGAGCCATTTTGGGACCTGCAGTGCAGCCACTTTTGGATCAGACTATAGGCTCTAGGGCAGGGTGTGGAGCAGTGCAGCATCCCACCTACACAGAACTTGCCCTGCCTATACCCACACACTTTCTACCTAGCTTGTTTGAGCCAGTAGTCTTTCCTCCGGTCTCCTATACCTTGGAGTGGTGACCATTTCAATCTGTGGAGAAGATAGTACAGGGTAACAACTATGGAGTTGTAACACAATGATGCATAGAATCACTCATCAGGGAATTTCAAATTAACTAGTGTAGCAAGCTGCACAGACATTTGAATCAACTGATTTATTTTAAAATGTGATAAGGAGAAGAAAATAATTTGAAAATTGAATGTCAGTGTGTTGCCTTAAGGAAGGGGAAAAAAACTTTCAAAGACAACTTTATGTGGGCAAAGCAGAGAAGAGTTCTTTTACTTATTGGGTTTTGGGGTACAGAATATAAAGGAGTATAAAAGAGTATATAAAGTATAAAAAGTATGAAAGACTACAACATGTGTTGATAAGTAACAGATAGAAAAGACCGGTGCTGGGATGAACTCACAGCCTCAGGAATACCATGTGAGCTCTTTTCCAAGCACCACCACTTCAAAACATGCAGAGTAAATTAATCTGAAAGGCGTCCCTTTCATGTCATTCCCGGCTGTATCCAGCCAACCCCTGAGTCACTGTACCATGTTTTACTGAAGCAAACAAGGGACAACAACCCGTCCCTCCCAGGTGTAAAAACCTTTTCACCCACAGGCTGGTAACATGACTCTTGCAACATCTGGGCCCAAGCCATTTCACCTCCCAACCCACAATAAACCAGGGAGAAACTCCCTTTTGCAGCTGC
>WBMV01004055.1:67881-121012 GCA_013396655.1 Campylorhamphus procurvoides
CTGGGGGGCATCAGGCAAAGCATCGCCAGCCGGTCGAGGGAGGGGATTGTCCCACTCTGCTCTGCACTGGGGCAGCCTCGCCTTAAATATTGTGTGCAGTTTTGGGCACTGCAGTATAGGAAAGATATTGAGCTCTTAGATAGTGACCAAAGGAGGGAAAGGAAGATGGTGAGGGGCCTTGAGGGGAAAGCCATATGAGGAGGTGCTGAGGGCACTTGGTCTGTTCTTCCTGGAGGAGACTGAGGAGAGACCTCATAGCAGTTACAACTTCCTTGTGACGGGAAGAGGAGGGGCAGGCACTGATCTCTTCTCTGTGGGGACCAGTGACAGGACCTGAGGGAATTGTCTGAAGTTGTGTCAGAGGAGGTTTAGGCTGGATATTAGGAAAAGCTTCTTCACTCAGAGGTTGATTGGGCACTGGAACAGGCTCGTCAGGGAAGTGGTCACAGTACCAAGCCTGCCAGAGTTCAAGAAGCGTTTGGATGATGCTTTCAAGCACATGATGTGATTTTTGGGGCCAGGTGTTGGACTTTGATGATCCTTGTGGGTCCCTTCAAATTTAAGATATTCTGTGATCCTGTTGTAACACTGATGTTTCTGTTGTTTTTAAGTAATCCATATCCTAAGTCAAAGACTTTTTTCAATGTCTCCTGCTTTGCCAGTGAGGAGATACATAAAAAAGCTGGGAAGGAGCATAGCCAGGTGATACAAACTAGCCAACACCATAGAACATCTGCCCAGTATTTAAAATTAGGGAGTTACCTGCAGTGGGGTGCTGATAGGGGTTCAGAGATGGGGTCTAGCATTGGTGGGTGGTGAGCAATTGCTTTGTACACCTCTTATTTTTCCTTTAAAAAAGAAATTAAAAAAACCCCAAAACTATTATAATGTTTCACTTTGTTTCAATTATGAAACTGTTCTTATATCAGCCTACAACTTCTCCTTTTGGTTCTCTTTCCCATTCCACTGGGGTGAGGGTGCAGTGGGAGAGTGAACAAGAGGCTGTGTGGTGGTCAGTTGCTGGCTGGGCTTAAACCACAGCCGTCAGTTAAGCCAGCGTTATAAAGCTACAGAAATTTGATAAAAACAAAAAAGACTAAAAACCTAAAAGGATAAAGTGATAAAAAGTGATAAAATGATAAGTGATAAAAGATAAAGTGTATTCTGCTTTTCCAGTTGCAAACCACTTAACCCTGTAAGTCTGTATACTGCTAAAATGGCATGTGGTTTAGTTCAATATTTGCTGGTACTTGAATTTTCTTAGATAGATGTGCAGTATAGCCAATTTTAAGCCAGTAGTAGAAACTTGGATTTCAACCAAGGAATCCTTTGGTTTCTGCCAGAAAAATCCTGCTCAGAGTATCATTACTTGGCACTGCATGGTGCTACTTTAATGTATGCCAAATGTTGAATCCCTTGCTGCTAACTGCTAATGTAGCATTTGCTTCTAAGGGACGGAGCAGGTGCAGCTGCTGACAGGAGATGTTAGCAAAACCCAGTTTCATTATCTTCTTCTTAGCTCCAGTATTTTCTCGTTATACCTTCCTCTTGACTAGAAAATCAGGAATTGTTTCTGCTAAAATATCATGGTCTCCAGTGGCTCTTGCATATTTTCTGAGAAATGGCATTGCACGTGTGACTTCCAGTGTTCCTAAGGAGGTCTGTGAGAAGAGTTCAATAATCAAAACTTCAGAAAATCACTTGTAAATGCACTGGAAAATGCTCTTTTTTCAAAACTGGTCAGTATGACTACTACTTCATGTTTTCACCTTTGTAATTTCAACATGCTTCTAGCTGTTATTAGCATCTGAATCTACAGTGAGTGGAGATTAACACAGCATGTAATTTGAAAGCTGTGATTATAAATTTCCAGCTGGAACACACACTTGCTTTAGTTCCATTAATTCTGCAAGAACAGATGTATGAAGTGAAGGCAGGAGGAAAAGAAAATAGAACCAAAAATAAGAAATCTCGTGTTGTAGGCAAAATCCATTGCCTACTAGATATTTCTAAGACTAATTATCAACCTAAAATTCCAGGAATATATTAAATTTTTTAGGAATTATAGGGGTTCCAGGTTCATTTCTGTACTTAGAATACTAAAGTCCACGCTGAAGATAAAAATGCTGACACCAAACAGTCCAGCACCTTTTAAAACAGGCCTAGGTATGAAGCCTTACATTCTTAATTTAGATTTTGTTTAGTCAGTTTACAGATGACATTCCCAGTAACTCCAGGTAGAGCTTTACCTCTAATACTTTCCTTGGAAGTGGTCACTGCACTGCACCAGAGCTCCAACCATCTGAGCATTCTTTAGAGTTTATCAGAGAGGTGCTGAGAAGGGTGGGGATGCCAGGTAATATCAGCTATAATGAAGACTAGGTATTTATAACAAAATAAGAGGCAAAGAGAGATTTGCTTTTGCAGATGATCATGCTTGATCCATGAGAGCAAGAATTGCGGAAGGACAAATAAGATTTGTGAATGCCCTGTGTCAGGGTTTCCTAATCTTGTGGGTCATCCCAAGGATAGGCAGTTTGCTGCTTTTCTGTGGAAGAAACACAAGGAAAGATGAACTTGGCTTCTGAGTGGGATCATTGTCCCAAAAGTATTTTATAAAATGACAATTTACTCTAAAGTGTTGTTGGACTCTGAAATATTATTACTGCCAGAGAGTTTTTCTTCTTTGTAACTCTAAGTATTACACTCAAATGTATGTGATGCCATTAATCTTGTATTTCAGACTATTTTCCACCTTTCAATTCCTTTGTTGTATTTAGTACCATGCCAAAGAGGACTCAAGATGAAGGGGAGCCTGAGAGAGTGAGTGTGTGTGTGTGTGTGTGTGTTTGTGTGTGTGTGTATATGTAGGGTGGAGAAGCAGATATGGTTTTAAAGCTGGAAATTATTTCCAGACAGAGGCACCTCTGTTGACATCAAAGAAAGCTATTTGAGGAAGCAGTGCTAAGAACTGAACCTTGTGAGAAAGCTTATTCTCTACTGAAGTAAAATTTATACTATAGCATCTGGTTTGAGCTCCTGATCGATCTGATTTTCTTTGAGATTTGATGGTTCAGCTTAGGAGGAGTAGTTGGCCTCAGACTAGTTCATTTGAAGATCTCCAAGGAATCCTGTTCAAGAGCATTCTGTGTGTGCACTGGCAGTATTGGTGGTGCAGTGAAAGCCTGCTGGCTGAGGAGCTGCTTCTCCAAGCAGGCAGAGTCTCCATTTCTGGGGGCAATTATGATTTTTGTGCAACCAGGTGACAAGCTAACATGCAGATCATGCACAAGTAGGAAATCCTGCATGAACGTGCAGCGTTCTTATAGCTGTAGTAGGACATCAGAGCTTGGGGGATCCCATGAAGGTCATCTACCAGGGTGTCTAAGTGGGAACAAGACTTTTACCTATTCTTGTCCCTTTATAAAAAACATTCTGTAGCAAGAATTAGCATCTCATTTAAAACACTTGCAAAAAGTTTTGGGTTTTTTTGTAGTGCACAATGTAGTGCACAATGCTTAGATGGGGTAAAAAGAGAAGGGACAAGTAACGACAATCCAGGCCAAATGATAATATTTTATGTTATTGGCATATTCCTAGACCTAATTTTAGATATTTAAAGCAACTCTAAAGGTGGACTTCCAGTTCAAGTCTATACAGGATATTAAATTTTAGGTAATAAGTATTAGCTATTAGGATGTGATCAGTAAAATTTAGACACTTGCAATATAGAAATATGTCTGCATTTTTCGCCCTTGTCCTGTTGGAACTCCAGTGGTCTGTTGAGCTTTTTAGCACCAGCTTTTACACCTAATAACCATAGAGAGATACTTCTTACAATGACCTGTGGAAACCTAAATGTGCATTTGTGCAGACGCCTTTTGTGGATGTCTCTGAGACCTGCTTTGTGCAGCCTGTGCCCTGTCCGTGGCCTCTACATTGGTTTTAATTTGGAAAGGTCAGATGAGGGAGATGTATAAAGCCATCCAACCTCTTGGTTTTGATCTGGTTGCAGTTCCAGCAGGTATGGAGCTGAGGTCCTGTTCTGAAAAATACCTTAAGAAGGCACTTTTATAAGGTGTGTTGTAATTTTTTTCTGCTAATGTCAACTCGGCAGAGGAGTCCACCAGTAATGAAGTGTCTAGGCGTGTCTTACTGCACTTGCTGTTTGTAGGAGGTATCCCCTGGAAGCATCCTCAGAGGAGGTAATTGCATTCCTGTGGTAGATGGCTTTGCAAATAATTAGAGTGTTAGAGTGAACGAGAGTCCTCAATTGCTGAATAATATCTTTTTAGAGACAGTAAGGACATGTATGTGTAAGTGCAACTTTTTGAATGAAAAGGAAATATCATCTATTTTGTTATGTTCAGACATCATCATTACTATCTCACAATTCAGTGTGCTCTGCTTGTTACTTGTCTGTCTGTAACTCTTCTAAACAGTTTGTTGAGAATGACAGCCTTCATAACAGTCTTTGCAGAAGCAACGTAGTGGGTCTCCGTTATTAGTAAAGAGAAAATCAATCCTCTTTTGAGCTTTTCCACACATGCTACAAATAAAGTGTTCCCTCAATAAGAGTCTGCAGCAAAGATCAACTACTTTAAGCTACTAGGACGCTTACAGAGCACTAAAAGCAAAGCTTTCTCCATGTCATTCTTTTGCTAAAACAGTGATATTTAATGATTTGAGGATACTGATGCAATGGTGATTATGAGTGGGGCTGGTGAGATTTTTCTTTTATCTTCATTGTGTATCCTCTAACTGCTGTTCTTGGGAAAGCATGTGAGATATTTAACTCCCTGTTGCTTTCATTAGAAAACAAAAGGTGGGGGAGAAGAGGAAAAAAATATTTGAAGTTGATTGTGAAAATTATTGTGATATATTATATGATATTGTGGTATCATCATATCTTGCTTGGCCTTGGAAGTACAGTCCAAGAGGAATATTTAATGTACTACTTATTCTTTTTTTTCCCTATAATCATATGGTGATAATATTTAATAAAATTTGATGAAGATGCTGCATACAGAACTCTTTTAATATGGTAGATTTCATTTTTCCTGTAATCAAAATTAGCATGTGTTTTGGATGTTTCTTGTATTAACCAATAGCAGTGCCTAAAAATTTAAGAAGCTGTTCTGCCTCATGTTAATTTTGTTCCAGAAATCACCATTGACAGAAACAAAGTTCTGTCTTAAAATAGATACTCATTTTCCCTTTTACTTGGCTAGACCTCATCCAGTGTTTTGAAAACTATTTTTAGCGTTTGTAGGAGGAGTGTTCTACAATTATTCGTCCTCTTGCTTCTGCCAGTTCTTAAATGTGCAAGTCAGGGGAACTCTGATGTGACCATGCTTCTCAGATGATTTGTTTATGCCTTAGGGCTTTTATACATGTAGATTTCACTATGTGTTTTCGAGGGATAAATATTTGCTGCATCCATACTGACAAAGAGCTTTTTTGCATATAGTCGTTTATGATAGCTCCTGAGACTATAAGTGTGTGTGTGTGGAGGGGCACACATGCCTCTTCAGCCTAATTATATTTAGAGTTTCTGTTTGGATGTATTTTTAATCCTGTTATTGGTTGATGTAGAATAGTAGTTTTGTTGCAGTATATGTCTTCAAAGGTATGTCACAGATCGACTCAGAAGCTGAGCTACTGTTTGCAGTGAGCTGCTGCTGGTGCACAGGAATAGGTTCAGGAATGCTAAACTTCTGAGTTAGAATAGGGTGTACTAAGCAATAAAGACAAAAGTAAGGAACTAAACATAAGCCACTGTCTGTACAATTGTGCTTTAAAGTGAAACTCAGTATTTAGATGCCTGTTTGTATTTGTACTTGCCAAGTAATAGTAGTTTGAAAATGAGGTATAAACTTATTTCTGTAGAGTCTGGTGTAGCTTTTAAGCCAAAAAACTGCTGAAAGAATACAGTAGAAACTGGAAATGAAATGGAACACAAACATCTGGAATCTTACTAGTTTAGTGGTAGTCAGCTTCAGAATAATTAACAGGAGTGTTAATTTAATGTGGAGGATTTTTTGGCAGCAAAATTTTAATTGCATTCTGCAAAGGATAAACCTTTTTTGTTAAAGCAAAAAGTTTAGTTTAGTTTTTAAGGAAATAAATAAAATTTTCATTAAAATGTTATTTTTACCTTTGAGCTGCAGCCTCACTGTTAGTCTTATTCACTCATTTCATGAGTATGATTATACTGAGATGATGACTGACCATAGGACTTTCCAGTTAAAGGCTATTAAGTTGTGCAGTTTTGACCTGAATTGATGGATTACACAGCAAAGGAGTGAACTCACTTTGATTTTGAAAAGTTGAAAGATTTGATGACAGTAAGGAGTATACCACTGTGAACCAAATCCATAAAATATAGAAGAATTTGAAGCAAGAAGTAAATGAGCTAATACACTGAGATATTTCTGCAGTTGTGTAACTTTTAGCTGTGTAATAAAAGTAGATGCTATAGATACTTCTGGTACTGCTGGAAGTACATATTTAGTAATTTTTTAATTTATGGCACTTCACAGTAGTATCTGTCCTCTGCAAGGGCTGATTCTGTTTTCATGCTTCCTTTTTAATTGATAGTGAATCTGAAATTGCATATTACAATGTATGGTAATAATTATATGCCTGCAATTTATTAACTCATTGTATGATCAGATTCACTCTCCACCATTTCACAGTTGTTCCCTGTGTTTTCTTCTGCTTTTCTGTAGGTGATGTTACCTATGTAACATCTGAAATATGAAATGTGCTAGAATTAGTGCACACAATTCTCTTAGCCACTGATGGCTGGGATGGACAGATCTGCTCTTCTTGCAGATTTAAAATGGCAAATATTGCAGCCTTTTTCTTCCTTTTCAGAAAAAGAACCTCAACCAACACGAAGAAGTTATCTGATTGCAAGGAATCACCAAAATATAAAGCTCATACTTCCCAGCTTCTTTGTTCCTTATGCTGTTATACATAGTTTACCTTGAAAAAATACTGTGTTGTGTTTTCAAGCAGGAAAGGGAAACCTTTTTAAAAGTAAGATTTGGGGATCTGTAGTCCTGTGAGCTTAATATCTTTTAGTGGGAAGATCATGGAGCAGATCCTTCTTGAATATCCGTTAAGGCACATAAGAGACAAGGAAGTGGTCCAAAGTAGCCACATGGCATTACTAAAGGCAAATTGTGTCTGACCAATATGGTGGCCTTCTATGATGGAGTGGTAGCAATGATTGACACAGGAAGACCAACAGGTGTCATCTACCTAGATTTCTGTAGGGCCTTTGATATGGTCCCACACAACATCCTTATCTCCAAACCAGTGAGACAGAGATTTGATGGATGGACTACTGGGTGGACACAGCCAGAGAGCTGTGGGCTATTGTTCTGTCCACGTGAGGGCCGGTGATGAGTGGTGTCTATCAGGGCTCCGTCTTGGGACCAGTGCTCTTTACTATCTTTATCAATGACATACACAGTGAGATTGAGTGAAGTCTCAACAAATTTGCAGATGACACCAAGCTCAGCAGTGCTATTGACACACCTGAAGGACAGGATACCATCCAGAGGGACCTCGACTAGAGAATTAGGCTCATGGGAATTTCACAAGGTTTAATAAGACCAAGTAAAAGGAGCTAGACCTGGGTCAGGGCAACCCCCAGCATCAGTACAGGCTAGGGGATGAACAGATCAAGAGCAGCCCTACTGAGAAGGACTTGTGGATGTTGGTGGATGAGAGGCTGGACATGACCTGGCAATGTGCACCTGCAGCCCAGAAAGCCAGTTGTATCCTGGGCTGCATCAAAAGCAGTATGGCCAGCAGATTGAGGGAAGGGTCTCTTGCCCCTCTAGTCTACTCTGGTGAGACCCCAACTGGAGTGCTGCATCCAGCTCTGGGGTCCCCAGCACAGGAACTACACAGATCTGTTGGAGTGTATCCAGAAGATCATGAAGATGATCAGAGGGTTGGAGCACCTCTTCTACGAAGATGAGCTGAACGAGCTGTGCTTGTTCAGCCTGGAGAAGAGAAGGCTTTGGGAAGACCTCGTTGCTACCTGCCTGGACATTAAGAAGGTTTATAAAAAGAAGAGAGAGGGATGTTTTATATGGGCAGAGAGACAGGGCAAGGGGCAATGGTTTTAAACTGAAAGAGTGCATGTTTAGACTGGATGTTAGAGAGAAATTCTTTATTCAAAGGGCGATGAAGCACAGGAACCAGCTGCTCCGAGAAGCTGTGCCCCATCCTTAAAAGTGATCAAGGCCATGTAGGATGGGGACCTGAGGAACCTGATCTAATAAATATCATCCCTGCTGATGACAGCAAGGTTGAAACTACATGATGTTTAAGGTCCCTTCCAAACCAAATCATTCTGTGATTCTTTGATTCTATCTACTGTGCATTTTCGAACTTACAGTTTCCTTCCTCTAGAAATCCGCATGTAACCAGTGAACTTCTCTAGAACATGCAGACTCTGGTTTAGGAGGATCAAGATGGTAGTGTACTTTTTTTAATAGTTACTGGTGCAATCCATCACAGCATTGATGAGAGAGATTAGTATGTTTTACTCCCATGTACTTTTCTGTCTTTTCTCACTTTTGTGTATTACAAATAGATGTACTTTCAGCTGGTGCTGGAGGCAGGAAAGTAAGTATGAGGGAGTTGAGAGCATCAGGTCTACAGCTAAAGAAACTACCTGAGAGATACTTGTAGTTAGCCTTTAAGCAGTTGCTTGATTTTAAAGCATATCAATGTCCTGCTTAGAATTTAGTTATGTGTAAGTGAATATCTTTGCCCTTCCAATTTTGCATGAAAGCATAAATGGTCTTCATCTTCTTCAGCAGTTGACTAAAAGAAAAACATGCATGTAACAAAAGCCCAAGTTGTCTTAGCTTCCATTTCACATTTCTCTCAAAACTTGATGTGGCTACTCCTCTGTAGTATTCAAGTCTTCTCCATGGAAACCCCCTTGTCGTGGGGGAGAAGCTTGCGTGCCCTTACGAGGTTGTGAGCTGTGCTAGTGGTGCTACATGCCTCTGGTAGGGTCTGCCATGCTAGTCAGGTCTCAACTGAAGGGTCAGACAAAGTGTGTCCACGGGCAGGATGGGCTCGCTAGCCCCCCCAGCATCCATCCTAGAAGAAGGACAACTCTAACTCCAAACCTGGGAAGATGGAGCTCGCCTAGCCCTGTAAGGCCATCCATCTAAGAGAAGGATACTCTAACCAAACCTACGTCCTGAGGACTTCGCTGTCACCATCCACGCTCGCTAGGAGCTGTAAGTCTCACCTAAAAAATCCACTGCGCAGGCTCTAGGGATCCTCCCACACTCGCAAAGCCCTGTAGCAACTGGTGAGGGATGAAATGGCAGGTGATGAGGTGCACTGGAAGCTGCAGCCCCAACCCTGCATGCAGGCGGTTCAGGACATTGGTCTCTTGAGACTGACCCGGAGATGACAGTCTGGTTCGGCAGCATCCTGAATGACCAAGCAGCCTTTTTCAAGGAGAGCACTGCTTGCTCCACATGGAGAGGGGCCTAGAAAAGGTGGCCTAACCAAAGCTCATCTCCACCCTTCACCTGGTTGGCTTGCCGCGGCCAACGGGCATCTTCTTTGTTGTCAAACAAAAATAAACCCACTGCTGTGCCTTTTGCAATTGGACTTGCCTATCTCACACTGGCCTTTTTAGCCACCAGCGTGCTTGTAGCAAGCGTGGGTAGAGCCCTTGCAAATCTTTGTTTGCGAAGCCTAGCCATGATGATTTAAATAAATTTTAGGAATGCAATTAGTTTGCCTCTTCATGTGAACTTTTATACAAGTTTTTTTTTGTACTAAGGCCCTATGAAAATATTTCATTATAGGCAGTAACCTTTTATTTTAAAAGAAACTCTAAAACCTGAGGCAGTTGTAAAGCTTGCATTTATCTGAAACCAAGTTGTTTATTTCAGTGAACTGAATGGCATCACTGTAGTACAGGGTCACAAGGGTTAACTTCTCAAGCTTACACTTGAAAATTGGTATGCGAGTGGGAAGCCGAATGAGTAGTAGGAAGCTTTTCTCCCTTCTCCTCAAAACAGTTTGGCAGAGCTTCTTTGAGAGCAATAGGACACATGCCTCTATTTTCCTTTTTAAAGAACAGTGGGTTTCTGTTGTATTCCTGTTTAATGCAACCTCTGGGTATTTTTAACAGGCAGTAGATTCCTTGTTCATGCATGTGTCTGAAGAAAAATGACATGAAGATGAATAAAACTTGTGGGCTGATGCTAATCATATTTCTGCTGGGAGGTTGGTACAGAAACATGCACAATTGTCAGCTGAGGACACAAAGTGGCATTTATCCAAAATGTTTGTCTGTCGGAGCTTGTTTAAAATAGTATTAACAGCCCTGAGGAACTGAGATTGTTGGGTCCAAATTTGGTATGGAGAAGGATGAGACTAAGGAAGTGACTAGCAAATACAAACCTACGTTGCCCAGCAACAGGTACTTGTCTCTCTTGGCATCTTGCTGGAAATGTTCATGTAATTCCCCAGAAACTAGTTTGTAGTGGAGATGAAAGAGTTCAAGAATTATGTATACAGAGAGTATTTTTGAAAATTCACTTACATTAAGTCTAGGAAAGCCCCTCAGAGGGAAAACCCCCAAACTCCAAATACCATGGCTGTGGTTTTCAAAACTGGGGACTCACAAATTCTCAGGATGTTTATTTTTGTGGCTGAGTTGTGCGCAGTCAAAGTACTGAACTTGCCTTCACCAGGAGCCAGCAAGATTCTTAATCTCAGGTTCCCAAACTCAGTTTCTTAAACTGTCTCAAAGTATCTCGGTTTTCTGGCTGAAGTAGGAAGCAATGGGCTTATTTCCATCACAAAGTTGCTACAAGAGAAATACACCTAGTAATATTTACTTGAAGTGTTACGTGACAGTGGTGGGGGCTTGTATTAGGCACTAAACTGAAGATCACAGAACTTTATCATACAGTTTTGCAGTGTTGTGCTATATATGGCCAATTTGGCAATGAAGTGTGGAGACCCTGGTTTACTGACTTCTGCATAGAGATGCATACAGATCCTGCAAAGGTGCACTGTTGTACAGATTGCTTTTACCCAGGAAGTTCATGGTTTCCAGTCTGCTGAAGCTGAAGACGCACTGGTAAACTTTCGATGATGTATATAAAAACTCTCTCATCTGTTTACTCTTCCTGTGTTCAATTTTTTGGCAATTATCCACTCATTTTAAATCTCCATGTATTAAGCAGTAATTTTAAAAAAGAGGCAAACTTCTTTTTTTACCATGTTTTATTTATATTTGACTAGATACTTTTCTATCAGCAGCAATGACTTTGCCTCCTTACTTGTAAATCTGTGAGCTGTAGAACAGATTGATAGGAATCCAGTGCATGACCCATAAATAGAAATATTACAAATCACTTTTTTTCCCCCCAGGAAATGCTAAACAATCTCTCTACCGAAGAGGTTAGAATGGTGAATATACAAGTAAGGAGGAGGAGGGAACGTGAAGAGAGAGAAATACTCTTGCCTAGACAACCTTTGAGTTTCTCTGATGAACCTTAAGGGTTGTTTAATTCTTTTTTTTTCCCTCACTTATTCATCTTACTTCCCTGAGGGAGCAGGCACTGAGAGTTATTACCCCTTTCATTTTCTGTTGCTTTAGGCTTTCACTCCATTCCCACAGTGACTGCAAATTTTTGACAGCTGGCCCAGAACACAGGAAGCCATGGTGGTAGTTGCATTGTGCTCTGTACCACGGTATTGTCATTGGTACAGTGCTTTTACAGGCCTAAAAAGCCTAATGTAGAGAGAAACTGACTAGAGAACAATTACATGTGTACCTAAGAGAAAGTCCTTTTATGGCTAGGTTAGGGAAACAAATTCATTTGGTAATATGTAGTTCTCCTCTCTTGTGAGAAATATTTGCTTACATGCTGATAGTGTTGCACAAGTGCGACTTTCTAGGAGTTTGTAGCCATTTTCTAGGCAGAAAAAGAAACTTCCTTCAGATGAAGTAATGAAGGTTTTATTTGTGACTCAAGTCTTTCTGACTGTTTGGATGTTTAATGGTCTGAACATTTTACACTGCTGGTTGATTGTGAGCCTGATTTTTCTGAGTATTTTTAGAAGACAATAGTTTACTTTACTAAAATTTGGAAAATAATGTGAGGATATCAGCTGTTGTGTAGACTTCTTGTAGCCCTTGTGTCTTAACCAGAAACAAAAGGAAGAGAGTGGTAAGAAACTTGGTAGTGTATATAGTTGTAGAACTACAAATATATAAAGACTAAGCAGTATGAGCATGTGTATGCACATCTGTGCAAGTAATGATTTATGGTTGGTAATGGTGCTTGTCTTGCTTTCAGATAGAGATAGCTTTGTTAGCTCTTGAGGCAGACACCTGCATTTTTGTAACAGAAAATCCCAGGTGACTATGATCCCTACTGTGCCTGCTGGTCTGAAGGGCCATGGAGTGTAGCATAGGTGACTTGAAGTCCTGGACAGAAGGTGATCCAGGTTATTTATTTTATCCATTTATTTTACATCACAGACACATGTATTTGATATTCATTCTAGTCAGCGACCCCTGCCTATATCTCAGTTTAGGGCTTTTATGCTGCTAACTCGTTGTTGTAGTGCAGGGAAAAATGCTGTGGAGTAGCTCCTGGCTTGTTCAAAGGAGCTGAGGCTCATCCTGCAGCTGGGATAGGCTCCACTGATCCCTGGGAAGACAGTCTGAAGCACAGCAGCAGGTTGTCATAGAATTCCTTTAGGTCAAACTGTATCATTCCTATTCCCTTTAAATGACAAACACAGAGTAGGAGCGAGAATGTTTAATCTTCCTCTTTCCCTCAAATTTTTGTATCTTGTTGCTTTTATAGGTGTTAGAGCCTATTTTTTGGTCAGCTTTAGGCAAGCGCTGACCAAGGGAAGCATCAGGATTCAGGCATCACTATGTGAGGTGCAAAAACCAGTGAGGATCAAAAGTTAGGAGAGGATTTATTTAGGTAAACATAAAACAAAAATACCGAGAGTAGCATGGGGCATGAAATGTGATCATACATGTTTGTCTGCACTTTTCAGTGCTCTATTTCTTATAGAAACAATTTCCAATTGACTTCAAATGCAGTTGGATTGAACATTTTGAGAAACCATTCTAAACCTTCAATATACTTCTAGTATATTATGTAGAAAAGGTCAGATTTTTAACTGATCACCTATTAGCTGTGGAATTTCCAAGCAGATTTTTCAGGAATCGATATTTGTATTTTGTAGAATCCTATTTGCTTCAGCGTTAGTCCTCTAGGTAAATTTGGAAATTCAGGACCTAGTGGTGTGTACTGGATTCAATGCTAGGTTTACTTTACCCCTTCTCTAGACTGTGAAGAAAAGATAAGGATTCAATCAGGAAGGAAGCATTTCTTGTTGTTCAAAAGAAAATTGCTTATTTCTTCGAAAAAGAAAATTGACCTTTCTTGGAGAAGGTAAGCAAGAGTCCTGCTCTGCAAAGGGAGATAACTGCAATGACTGAATGATTCACAGGAAGGGTCACAATTAACTTCTTTTCTAGAATCCCCAATAAAGCATTTAGCTTATTTTCGTTTGCAATACGTATTCAATATCAATATATGTCTTAAGAATTTGAAAAATATCTATGATTGATTTTGCTTGTATATTTTACAATCATATTCTTTAGACCTTATTTAGAAAATTCTCATTGTTGGTTTCCCCCCAGGACTGATGTGATCTGTAAAAATGGTTGGTACTGTCAGTACCTATGAAAGGAACAAGTATTTCTGATCTGCTCTTGTAAATACATATTGTAATTAGATTCCCCTGTGTTTTTTTAAGTCTAAGTGCTGTCAAGTCATCACTGGTCAGTGCCAGTGCTCAGTAATAACAGAGCATGAAAATGTGGAAAGAGGCCATGCTGGCAGCAGGGCTGTCCATTAAAAATTCTACGTAAAACAGCAGAGAAGAGAATCTTACTGGTGCAGTTCAGTGAACATGGGCAGAATGTGCTTGATGTTAGTAGCAGGCTCAATTCTTTTGCCTGTCCATAGTGGGCACTTCTGCTATAAAAAGAGATATTTAGGTAGATCAAGATCATAGCATGATAGAATCATAAAGTAGTTTGGTTTGGAAGGGACCTTTAAAGGCTGGGTAATCCAACCCCCCTGCAATGAGCAGGGACAAGTAATGAGCCGGGACAGGCGTGATCCAAGTAGAATTCTATTATCCACTGTGCACTTGTGTGACTTTTTATTTGATTGATGATTTCTTCTAGTTTTCAGTTTTATGACACCTTTTTTTGTATCAAATCCAGTTTTCAGTGGGTTTATTGCTGTAGGTTTTTTGGTGGTTGTTTTTGTGTGGTTTTGTGTTTTGGGGTTTTTGGAGGTTTTTTGCCTGTTTTGTTAAAGGTATTTACAAGTGCCAAGTCTCCCCTGAAAGAAAGGGAGATCTGCTCTTGAGATCAGAACAGCACATCCAATTGCCATGAATCATGGAGCATACACTGTTCCAAGTTAGCTCTTTGTGCAGTGACTTGCAGAGGAGGATTGAGGAAGAAACAGTTGTAAGTGGATTGCTGAACTGTGTGAAGCCATAGTGCAATTCCGGATAGCAGCAGTGCACTGGAGGCACGACTGCAGTAGTGGCCAGAGTGTTACTTTGAACTGGGAAATATTTAATTTACTCCTTTTTACTGCATAAATTATACATGCAAACCCCATAATATTTGTTTAGCACAGGAAATTCTAAATGCTGGATTTTCATTTTGATGATTCAAAATGTTGAATTTTCTGTTTCTGTTATTTCATTTAAATTACTTTATATTTTTAGTTTAAGCAATGATTGCACAATAAATACTCAGTGATATATTAGCTAAATTTATTTAATTGCTTAATACAAAAACTTTTCTTTGCTTTTAATTTTTTTTTAAATAAAGAAAATCGAGTTCCTGTATGTTGAGTTTTTTAGAATGTGTACTTTCTCATTTGAGGGTCTTTGGTAGCATTTGGTGTGCTAAAACATAAAGAGGAAAGATTGGCATTTCCTGGAAAGAAATCAAAGACTGTAAGGCTTGTACAAAATAGAGTTCAGTTGTGTTACTTAGTTTCTTAGGGAATTCCAAAGAAAATTTCAAGACCTGCTACTTTTAAAATATTTAAGATTTATGAAACTAATTGGTCAGCTTACTTTTGAACTAATGAACATAAATGCAGCAGTAATTCATTAGCTTTATCATATCTAGAAAACTTTAATGAAATTAACACAGAGATGTCGTTGGTATGCATGAAAGGAGAATGGAGAAGTGAGGCTAAAACATTCAGTTTCATTGTGTAATTTACTCAATCCTTTTGCCTTGAAGGTGTCATTCCTCTTGTTCTACTGGTTTAAGTTCATACTTTTCACTGAACAATGCTCTGATGTAATTTCCCATGACTGAACCCATTGATAATAGGAACAAACCTACTTTTTCTGGCTTTCCTTTGAGAATAGAGTAAACTTTTCAAAGGCTACTGCTGCTGCAAGTAGGTTGAGGTGATCCAGCAATCCAGAGTCAGTAGGTGTTTCATCTTTGGTGGTTCCAGGTGTGTCTTGGGATGCTAGGAGTGATGAATCTTCACACTCTTAGCCTCTGTTCAGGTGCTGATAAAAGGCTATGTGCATTTGCCCTGTCTTTCAAGTGTACGCCTCTGTGCTGCTACTGGGTTTTGTGACTGCTGACAGTTCTGTTCTTTTCCTGCACGGATGACATGCAAATAGACAGGGTAATCTGGGCACACATCTTCCCCTCTGCAAATCTGGCCCTTTTTATACCTTTTTCTGAGAGCACATGAGCTATGTGTCTGTCATTACCGTGATACGTGTAGGTATTTCAGATCTTCAGAAGTCTGTGTGATGGGTAGTGCTACCATTTTGGAATGTTAACACATCGAAACAAGAAAACAATGTAAATAGGAGTTAAAAAAAAAAAAAAGCATAAGCATGTTAGTGCAAAAGGGAAACATATGAACAGATGACCCTGGCTTACTCTTTTTACGTAGACATTGAATTTTATTGAGATCAAGACAGAAGAATTAATACACTGAAGTCTTTATTTGACCTTAGGAGTTGTGTACAAATTTGAGCTCCACAGATTAGCAGGAAGAGCCTTTTTGTGTTGTGTGAATAACAGCTTGCATTGTAGGCTGACTTGCTAGCCTGAGACTGCAAAATGCTGTGTGGTACCTGCTTCTTTTTCTTTTCTCCTCCTCTGAGCTGTTAATTTATTCATCCCCCATCAAATATGAAGTTACTGCAGCATTTGACCCTTGCAGAATTAAGCACTGATTTTTTTAAAGAAGTCAGCAAGATTTTCAGACTGGGATTCAAGATGACTAAGAAATAACTTTAAAAAGTACAATATTTTGCAAGTGGAATGCCCTAAAAAGGTCTTTTCAGCTAGTATTTTAAAAATGCACTTTGACAGTATATTGAGCTATGTTATTTACTTGTCAAGATTTTTTTCACACATGCATTTTTGAAAAGAATGAAAAATTTATCATGGTTGCCTGAATGCCTGTGTTGCTAGCCCAAGAGGTGGTGTTCCTGAGGTGGTAGCAGTAAGTTGTTTATGCCGATTCTGCTGTTCACTCTGACTGCTCTATGCTTTAGTCATGGAGCACCCTAAAGTGAGTTAGTATCGAAGGTTTGTGGGTTATCTTTGCATTCCACCATCTCACCAATAAAGCTGGTGTAGACCCAGCCTCAATAAACTCTACCAATTCAGAGGTGATCTGTTGCTGTGCACATCCTATAATGCCCCTGTAATCTTTCCCTCCTCTATTATCTGGGATGATTTTGCTTTATTCTGCCCTATATAATAGTATCTCAGTAGTGGAGTCATCTGCCTGTCCTGGGCTGTAGCACAAATGACTGTCAAGGGAATAAAAATGTTCATGTCTCCTTTATGTGATCTTTAGAATATGTTGCACTGTGACTTGTGGTCTGAATAAGACCTTGAATTTTCTATGAACTTCTCTGAGAAGCCAGAGTAGGCATGAGTGTTTCCAGTTTGCCTTTTTGTTTGCCCTACGGTGCCTTGAGCGGGTGTGTGATTAGGGTTTTTATTCATTTAGGAAAGAGCTAGTGTATTTCCATGGTCATTTTTCTGAGGGCAGACATGCTCTGGTGTTCATTGATCCTGCTCTTTACCTTTTTATTCTGAGTAAATAAACTTGCTCTTAAAGAGAAAACTTTATTGCTTAGACGTTTTCTATGAATGTTCTAGGCAACTTGAGATGTTGTTATTATCAGGCAAAGTTCCTGCTACATTCTTAACACAGCTGCTTTCTGGAAAAGTTAGGTTATATAATACCTATGGGGTTTTTGTTTTTTTTTTTACATTGCCAGGATACAATCATATGTCCCTTATTAAGATGAAGAGTTGATAAGAATTTGCGCTGTGCTAATTCCTTGTTCAGGGTAGTCTGAAGAAAGACTGTCTTCCTGACTGAATAACTGGTATTAAATGGTTGGAATGGATGAAATGGATGGATGATTAGATTATCAAACTGAATAATACAGATGTTTTTCTTGCTGTATTTTACAGTGTTTTGTGCTACAAAAATATAAAAAAATAGAGTTTGGAGATACATTTTTCTTCACTGTAGTAAAATAGGCATCAAAATGTGAGGAAATGAAATACAGCTATTTTTGCACATGAAGAACAAAAGTGATAGGAAAGCAAGCAACAAGGCAGAATACTGTCAAAATATAATTCATCAAATCTAGACAATTTGTGATTAAACTTTATATTACCAAGCATTTAAATTTATTAAATGGAAAGGATTATCAGACACTTTTCATGGGTTATCAGAATAAAGACTATTTATACACTGTGTGTAGCATTCAGACAGGAGATAGTTTTCTGTGTTGTCTTGCAGTTGCAGTTGAAAGCAATGTTGGTCTTCATAGCAAACAGTTTTTGTGAATTATATTTTATTGTTTGGACTCATTAAGCCATCCCAATATAATGTGGTGTACTGATTCCTAGATCAAATATAATGCTGTAATAAATACATTCGTTATTTTCATTTAAAATTTGAAATCTATGATGCAAGTGATCTTTAGGTGCTTGCTTTTTCACAGTGTAGGTAGAAGAGTATTGCATTAAGAAGGCTGAAACTTTGTCCTTGACATAGATTAGTATCTCTGTGTTCAAGAGAAAAGCTGAGTTGGATCTAATTTATGTAGTACCGGCAGGATGCTGTTGAAGGCTAATAGTTTATTGATACTGTTTTGGTTACACTAGTTAATTCACTGCATGTCACTCAGTGTATTTGCTATTTTTTTCCAGTATTGCCAATAACAAGCATATACAAATCACTTCCAAGATAGGAAGATTCACTTTTAAGAAAGGCGTACTTACACAATGGGTTTGCCTTTTTTTGCACTTTCTGGTGTTTTGGAGGGAAGTGTGTGTTTCCCTCAGCTCGAAGCTTCTGTTTTCCATGTTATTTTTCTTTTTTTTTTTTAAGTTCAGAGATTCTTGCTCAGTTTTATGGCAACTCTTTCAGGAGTAGATCAAATATCACCACAATTTCAATGCAATAATGGGAGCTGACATCATCAGTTCCTTGGTATTATCCCTAACAGAGGGTGATGGGAAAGAAGAGAATGGCTGCTACCTGATTGTGCATTTGAGAGGTTGAGACTTGTTCCCTTTGACCACTTGTTTTGGTATATTGTCTTTTTTCTTTTGATGATTTGAGAAACAAACTGAAGAAAGTATGCAAATTTCTAAGTTAATCTGTCAGAGGTTTGGGTTTTGGTTTTTTTTTCCATGTGTACAATATAGTTATCTGACAATATTTTTGGAGTAGAAGAATCTTTGTGTTTTAGCTTGTAATTTCAAAGCTCTCTGTCAGGACCCATGGTTTGAAGTGACAGATAAGGGAAGGTGAAGTGAACTGGGAAATATTCTAATTAAAACAGGAGAGTCGGAAATGGCCACAAGGAGTATCTAGTGGGTGGAATTGTCACTCGCTGCAGGCAGGATCTGTTTTCTGTGTTTCCTTTTTAGCTGAGATTTGTTTTTGGGACCTTGACAAGTACAAAATTGAGCTTTAGCATTCAGTGCATGGCTCTGAGCATTTCCCTTGATTCTGCCAGGAGGAACAGCCATGCTTATTTTTTCCTCTGATGTAGGGTCACATTAAAAAGTTGTGCCACAGTGAGATAGGAACCATGGCAATCACAGAGCCAGGGCTGACATCTGGTTTCATGTGTTTTCAGGAGAGGGAGTGCATAATTCCATCCCATGGCAAGCTGCCTGCCTGCCTGCCTTCTGTTTCACTAATCTGTCATGAATTTACTGGAAATGGGTGTTTCCAGTGCCAATATAAAAAGGATATCCCTACTCCTTACTCTTTCCTTTGTGCTAGCTCTGCATCAGCTGTTGGAGGGCAGAGCAGTAGGCACCAGTGCAGGAAAACTAGTGGGCTTTGGGAGCTTGAGTGCAACTGTGTATTGTGGCTTGAGGTCTATGGCTTGTGTGCAGTCTGCACAAGTCTGTGCAGAGGTGCTTTTGCGGATGGGGAGAGTGCCCAAAATACATGGGTACAAGATCTGTACTTGAGCAACAGGCTGAAAACCCCACAGGACTTGGGAAAGCTGTTATCATATCAAATAATGGCTTTGCCCCATGATTATAAGACACTGCAAGCCCATAACTCTCATCTAAAATCATGTATAGAGCAAGTAAACTGCTTTCAGTATCAACTAGGCAGCTGAACTGACTATTGTATGAGATGTTCCTAATTTTCCAGTGCTTTGTTGTTCCTTTCATACTTTTTGAACGCATAACTACAAACTTCACAGTTGCTCAGTACATCAGGAGCTGTTTGGATGGTGAAGTTTTACATAATTTTGAAGGATGATATTGAAGAACTAGGTAGATACTTGACATAGATTATGTATATGTGTATTTTCAGACTGTAGTTTGGTTGATCTGTGATAAATTTCACCCAATATGATGCTTGAAATTGGCTGCTCACAGCTGTTTTAGGGATTCAATAAAATAGGGATAAAACTAGATTTTAAAACTTTTTGAGAAAAGCTGTCCTTAAAATTTTGGAATGTGTTCTGGTTTTGTGAGAAAGTGAATATTATTAAATATGACAGCATATGTATATTCAAAAATAACAGTTTTTGAATGCTGTCAAATAGATCATAGTCCTTCATTAAATCAATTTGATCAAAAGAGATTGTCCTAGATAGGTAGCTCTTTTTTTTCAGTATCCTTATTTTAAAATAAAAATGTTTGTGGGAAATCATGGTGCTCTGTGGTGCTATGCTACCAGTTCAGCTGAAGCATGGGGTTTTTCCAAGTTTGTTTTGTAAAGCTCTTAATACTCTAGCATAAACCAGCAACAGAATCTGCATGTTTTCAACCTCTTTTATTTTAAAGCTTTTAATCAAGATTGACTGCCTTGGATACACTGTAGTGTAGAAAATGCAGTTATTGAGTTTGAGAAAATATAAGGCTGGCCAGTATGAGAGGTTAATTGGATAAAATTGTATGTTCCAAATTATGCAGATAGCCAGATGATCTGATGGCCTTCTATAATTTTAGAATCCAATAGTTCTTTTTCTTGACATTCTTCTCACATATTTATAGAGTGTGTGCATGTATGTGTGTATATAGACATACGCACATTAAAAAAATGTGCATGTGTGAGATGTAGAAAGATGCAGTATAAGCTAGAAAAGGAAGTGCCTTTAATGAGCTAAATATATGGTCAGCAATTTTTTATCTGTCAGCCATTGCTGTGAGAGAATCTTAATTACATATTTCAAGACTAATTGCTGCTGCTCTCCATGACAGCTATATATGACTGTGTACTGCAGGGACTCAGTGGGATCACTGTTTGTGTAGATAGATAGATAGATGTATAGAATTATTGAAACACCTTCCAGCCACACTGGGAAGCTGTGTCCTTCAGTGGTTTGGTGCTTTCTGACAGATGTGCACCACTGACCACTTGTGCCTGCTCTCCTGCTCTCCTGCCATGCCGATAACTCAGGCTTACTGTTAAGTGCATGGAAGCTGATGTTTAGTTACTTTTGGATTTCTATTTTCTGTTGGGAGAAGGTGACAAAGACAAAACCTCAGAGCACTGACTGCTAGGTATCTTGATGTGTGCTACCTACCGGTGTGGACTGAGGTTGGCCACCCACTATTGTGAGGTGAAGAGGAAGATGGCAAGACTTGGAATGGTTAAAGACAAGATGGTGGGACAGGACAGAGTTAACAGCAGGGTGTGACTCTTCCACTATGGTTTAAATGCCTTGCAGAAAAGGTATCTTCCATCTTATCTAGAAGAATATTTCCTGACTTACTGGGTCTTATGTGTCTTTAATATGTTTATGCTTAACTCTGGTACTTTCTCAGTCAATTTGCAAGTCCAATTCTTTCCTTATGGCTCTTCAGAGAACACATGAAGATGGATGTGCTTGGGTTAATGACAGCAGTTCACTTGGTCGTGAAGTCTTCCCTGCTTCTGCTTTCCTTTTGATTGCTGCTCTCTTGTACTTAGGGCACATGGCTTAAAATGTTTGCTGCATCCCACAGGAAGGGTGCAAGGGTACTGAAATGTCTCCTTTATTCTCTCCTTTGTTCACTTTGGTGTTGTCTGCTTATTTATGCAACTTCTCCAGTTTTGAAAAGGAGGTTTGTTATCGAACACCTGCATCCTGAGGTTTTGCAGTCAGTTTTGGCAGGGCAGGTATGAAGCTGTCAGAGCTTTGCTTGTTAGAATCTCCGTGTCGGCCTTGCACTGACTCTAGCTTTTTCTTAAGAGTCTTTGTAAGAGTTCGGTTTCTTTGACATAAGCCTGTAGAACCCATGGAAGGCCTGGCTGAGAAGAGTATAGCTTTAGTTTGATCCCAAATTACAAGAAAAAAAAGGACAGATTTTTCAACAGTCAGAGGAGATAAAGAAACCTTACTTAATTTTTTTACGTTGAAATAATATTGAAAATTGTTAATTCCTTTTTCAAGTTGCCTAGTTTTCATCTTGATGTTTGCCATGGCTCTGCTTCTTTTCTAAATGTAACTGGAATATAAAGAGAGACCCTTCTGATGCAATTGGTCATCATCAGATATACTATTAATTTATGAAAGTTACTGTATGCTATAATTTTTTGCCAGGTGTCTCCTCATCCCCTTAATCACCTCTGTAAGAATAGGACTTTATTTTCAAAAATTTGTTTTGATGCTTAAATACTCTTTAATAAAGCACATTTACTTTTGTTGCTGCTCGTTGGTTTTTGAATTTTCATTGTTAGAATTTGACTTTTATAAAGAAATTTGTTTAGGAGAACCATGCTTAATTGCACACAGAATGTAGTTTCCACTACATGACTTTCTTATCCACCACTACACATAATAAAATGAATATAAGTGCTCCTAGTCAGCATCTGCCTTTGTTTTTTCATGTTTTATTGAGTTTTGTGTTCAATTGTAACAGGCAATGTGAATAGGTGAGGGTAACTGTTCAGTGTGCATGGACATTCCCAGCGTCGTGCAATAAACTGACTTTCCAATGCTTTCCTCAAATGCCACTGTAGAACATATCTGAAAACTCCCAATGTTAAAACATATATTATGATTTTTTGTTCTTCTTTTTTTTGCTTGGTTTTGACAGAGAGCTAAAATTCTATAAATACCAAGGATAGCAAATTGTGTCCTGAGTAGACATATGTAGTGTTTCTTTAAGGTCAGAATGTGCACTAGAAAAAGCGAGTTGTTCCTCTAGTGTGTAATTCAAGGCTTTGCTTTCCAGTTACTACGTGTAAAGAAATATTTGTAGCATCCTAGGGTTTATTTTGGGTGTGGGGAATTTAAAAGAGATACTTAAAAGAATAGCTACTGCTAAGAAGAAAAAAAGTGTAATGAGTTCCCAACTTAGTCAAAAAGGAAGCATTTTAATAGTGTCAGTATGTTCCATGACTGAAAGATGTGAAAAACAGACCAATTACTGAAACAGTAAAAGGCGAGGTCAGCTTGCCTTTGATCTCTGCTGAATGCGTGGGAACAGGAAGTCTGGGCACAGTGCAGAAAGACGAAGATGAATCTGACACAGTAAGGGAGGAAAAGTGGAATTTAGTCTGGGTGAAATAATTATGGGGGTCTGTAAAATATATTGCTTTATTGTCTTCTTTTTTTGCAGCTGTGGTTAATGGAACAAGTCTGTAAAGCTCTCCATTTGGATTTTTTTGTGGTGATATATAAAAGAAATTTTAAAACATTACTTGTTTTAAATCTGGATTCTTATAAATTGTTCTTAAAAGAATGCAAAAGAGTAAGGCTTACTATATTTGTACTTTTGTGAGGTGGTGATTAAAAATGCAAGGGTTGCTCTGGCTGTTCTCTCAAATGGAGGTCTTATGCGTAGTGCTAATGAGGCAGTTCGTGGGTTCTTCAAGGACTGAACAACCTCCAGAAGGAGAGAAAGAAAGAAAAAAAATCAATACAGATTTTCCTACTACTACAAAAAAAATGTGGTTGTGAACTGGGTACTTTGGCAAAGAGACAGAGGCTTGTATGACATAGAGAATGAGTTCCTTTTCTGATGCCAGTAGCTGGCTTTTATTAAATACCATTGGGGTGTATTTATGTGGGCGCTACATCTAAGGAATGCTTCTAGACAATTTCTTTCTCCAGTGCTTTCAATCTACCATAAATTTTATTTCCTGAAGATTGGATGTCTAATCTCACATATTTAATGATTTTTCCTTGAAAACAAGCATTAACAGCTGTGATTATTAAAAATATTGATGAAAGGATCTTTACGGTGTCATTATTTCGAACAGGAAAATATGTTTAACCATGTGGGTCTATAAAGCACTAGTTGGACAGTTTGGAAATAGTTTTTGTAAAATTCAGTTCACTGAAAGAAAGCGAAGGAATAAAACACTTTGTGGAATGGGAAATGATCCAGCATGATCTTTGAAGTTATAAAATTTCTGCAGTCAAAGCACATGGGAAAATTGAGTGACCATGCTGCAATATTACTAAAAACCAAATAGTTTACTCTGAAAAGAGTCACTTACCTGGAGCAGGTGGGCAAGTGAGTAATGGAAAGAAACGTGTGTTGATAAATTCTAGATTAGTAAAAAGTGGGAGACCTTTTTCTGCATCATCACCTTCTTGCAATCCATAAAAACCTTTCTGAAGACTCACAGTAGGTATTATGGCAAGTGTCCTCTGAGGCATTAATGATACAATTATATAGTATGTCTCTCAGACCGTTCAAGTGCATAGCACAGTGAGGGTTCGGCAGTTAGACTAAAATTTTCATCTAGGCCTTCATCCCATCAGATTAGCATAGGAGTTGCACTTGCAGTTACAGGTTCACTGAGAGCTGTTGTCTTCATCAGCATAATTGAGGGTCTTGTCTGTCAGGAGACATTTTCTGTGATTTGCAGCACTTGTTGAGATTTGGTGTGCTTGAGAGATGATATTGCCAGACCACTGACTACACAGCTGGGTTTGTGATTCTGGAATAATCCACATAATGATGGATCAAATTTCTGTAATATCTAGTTGTATATTCTGTTCATTATGTAAGCTCTTAGCCTTGCACATTAGTCTAATAGCCTTTCAAATGATCATTAATTCAGCAGTTAGGAAATCTTTCCCTATAAGGATTATGTTCCATGATCTTCCTTTTCTTCCTCCATTCATCCCACCCAGTGCATGCACACCTCATATCATGCTTGTGAGCATTCATGCTGTATTTTCTCATGTGAGGAGAGGAACACAGGGGAATAACCCCAAGCTGCTGGGGCGGGGGAGGGGGGGGCTGAGGGAGACTGCCTGAGGTGCCAGTATCAGTGTTTACAGGCATTCTGCTGCTCTACTCATCATTTCCTTCAACTTGCCTTCTCTCCTGTGGTCATATTCTCCCGCTCTGTGTGGAAACAAAGGTGTGGTTGTTCCTGCATGACCCTTATAAAGGTTATGGTTCAACACATTCAGCTGAGCCCTGAAATGTACTTGTCAAGGGGCATTCTTGCAACAGCTCTGGTTGGTTGTTTTGCTGTGAGCAGCTTAATTAAGCTGTGTTACACCATGGTGATTCTCCCTTCTGCCTGTGCTCAGGGAAATGTCTTATTTGGCTAGAAGTATTTTTGGTTGCTCTTTTTTTTAAAGAGAAATAAGGGCATACTACTATGTATTGGTTAAAGAGTGGTACTTGAATATGTCCTGATTTCTCTGGGACTGCTGAACCCACTGAGAAGATTCAGTATTGCATGGGGCGAAGTATTACATGGGAAGGATTGTTGACCATCACCCATACTAGGGGACGTTAGGTAATTTTGTAAAAATCCTGATTTGGCTTTTAGGTTCCTTTGGAGGTGGGAGCTGAAAAGACATCTTTGAAATCTCTCATCTACTTTTCTAGATGTGGTATGATGTGAGAATGCAAGAGAAAAAGCAGAACAATGCTGGGTATTGAATAAAGTGATAGATTTGTTGACAGAAGGGCTCAATTCCTTTTAAGAAATCGATAGTGCCTCAGATGGCATCACAAACGCTGCACTAATGGAAGCTGTTAGGAGAAGTGAGCAGTTAAAGCTGCAGACCTTCTGTGAGGCTGCCACTTCAGGGACACAAAACCTAAATGCCTAAGTGTTGCCTATGTGCAGACGGACAGAAAATGACGATGAGCCTTGTCAATGAAAGTTGCATTTGTGGTTTCTTCAGTGATTTCCTGTCAGGCTGGTGGAGACTTTTGAGAACTGCAGTATGTGAACTATAAATATTTATTTTTATCATTTACTAATGGATCAGAGAATTTATTTGCAGAATAACACTGAGGTCGAGAACTGATTGTGTGAAAGCTGTTATGTATCTTCACTCCTGCTGTCCAGGTTTTACTGTGTAGTACAATATAATTTTCAATTTCCATAGTATTTTGCTTTTAGGATAATTTCTGTTGCATGGGACTGACATTGTGTGATTTTTTTATGTGGTGTAATTATCTCTTTTTCCTCTTCATCTTTTATTATTGGATCACTATCCATATAATATCTAACACAAGAGAGGGCAAAAAGATGCCTTTGTGGACAAATCGGGCCACCTGTTGCAAATCAATAGTGCAAAACTAAAGAAAAAAAAAAAGAAACTTCAAATGGTCCACCTCATTTCCCAACTAAGTTTGCACATAAGAGGGACTTGACAAGCATGTTTCTAACCTCATTGCAACAGTTATTTCTGGGTAAATTTTCAGTGCTTGTGAACATTGAGCCATGCAGTTTCATTTAAGATTAATAAAGCTTCCACAGCTGCATTCACACATACAGCCTTGAAATTGCTCACCCCTTATTTCTTTTCTTCCCAGTGCAGACATTCTTCTCAGTCTTCTTTTTTCTTTCCTTTCTCCTTTATCTTTGAGATTCATTTATGTGTTTGTTGCGTTAATGAAACAGTAGACAGAGGGTGGTTTGTGGCTTTTTTCTCCCCTTAATTTTTCTTTATTAAATGTAGCAGGTGGGGTTCAACTGATAATTAAGGTCTTAGAAATTTGAGTTTAAGGACTGATACGTTTGTAAAAAATTATGTTCATCAAGACTCATTACAGGTTACCAAATGAGTTCTAAAACCAGAGAGCATTTTTGTGGGCAAAGGTTATCACTACTGACTGCTACATTCCCTGTGAATGAAAATGGATATTAATTCTGTAATGCTTTCTTACATGTATTCACATACTTTTATACATAAGAAAATGTATAAAATGTATTAACAGACAAATTTAAAAACCCATCCTTCTCTACATTCCAGGATTAGACAATGTTGTTGTAAATTATGGCTAAGTATTGTAGATCTATGAACTAGTATATAGAAGAAAATACATACTTAGGAGATAATTTATACAAAATAATGTGTGGAAGAAGACTCCTATAATACCAGCTACTTTATTGCAATGTCATGTTTTTTTGATTTTCATTAAAAATCATTGGTACCGCTTTTCCCCCTTTGTTTCTGGTTTGTAGAAATACAGTTAATTCCTGACTGTAAACAAAAAAAAATCCTTGGGAAATACTTTGCTTCTAAAATGCAATCTGTCAGTTCTGATTTGTTTGTGTTTGGGTTTTTTTTTTCAGCAAAAGTTTGTTAGATTTTACTTTGTAACTTTAACAACAATAAAAAACTGGCTCTTTGTACAATTGAGAAAACTTTCCAGTTAAATGTTGTATAATAGACTTCCAGTGTATATTCAAATACTTTAAGACAGAGTGCTGATTATGGGAAGAATTTGTTTAAAAAAAGTTAAAACATTTTAGTTGAGGAATGAAACAGACATGTTTTAATTGTTCTTTATATTTTGAAGGCATTATGCAATGTTAGGTCTCATGAAATGTCTTCAGATATTCCTGTTCCTGTTTTCAAAGGTGGAAGAAAAGTGGCAAAGAACTTGTCTTTCTATCTGTTTTGTGAGCATTTGCTGTCATTTGTAGTTTCAGTGAATCCATAAATCCAAAGAGCCATAAGAAATTTACACAGGGTGTTAAAGATTATCAAGGTCAGGGGTGGCCCAGTGTTGCCAGCTTGGAGCTGAGCCTGTTTGACCTCGTTGCTTTTGGTTGCTGCATAGTGAGGGTTCTGTTCTTGATGTTGCTATTCAGGCAGGACTTAAATTTCATCAATAAGATACTGTGAAATTTGGCATGTCTTGTTGCCTTCCTTCTCTGTGCCCTTTGCCCTTCAGCTCCAAAGGGTTGATATTAAATGAGTTCCACTTCCATGGCACATCCCCAAAAGTGATGCTTGGTGAACTTTTTTGTTGTGCCACTGATGACAGCTGTCTCAAAACTGACATGAGCAGCAAATTGCTCCCAGATGTCCTTTTATATCCATACTTCTGTGCATGAGCGCTGACCCCCATACTGAACTACAGAATAATTGTTGGTGAAATGGAGGATGTGTTCCTGCTGGGATTCAAGTTATTTCTCTCATGGAAAGCCCAGAAGAGCTATGATCTCATCACTGGAAGAGGATATCCAAAGAGAATTCAGAAATATGAGATGTGGCAGCCAGAGACACAGTTTAGCTCTCTTGCTTTTTATAATTTTTGTTAAGTATTGTCAACAGAACTATGTATTTCAGTTTTCAGTGGGCTTTTTGAATTGCTTGCTTTAACCTTAGAGGCACTTCTTGGGTTTGCCTGTTTTTCTGACTGGGTTAGTTTTCACTCTATGATGTTATTACGATTGTTCTAGAATACATGTATTTAATTCTTTTATACCATAGGACTTCAAAATATATTACACACTAAAGAAAACAAGCATAAAAAATCAGACATTATGCTTGCCTTACCTGAGAGCCTGACTTTCCATGTATTTAAACAGAAATGCTGGATTAATTGTAGTTTTTAAAATATATATATACATATATATGTATGCATATATATGTATAGGTGGGTTTTTGTTTGGTTGGTTTTGATTAGTGGGGGGGGGGGTTCAGGTTTGCTTTAATTTTTTTTTGTTTTGTTTTGCTTTGTTGTTGTTGATTGTTTTTTTTTTTTTTGGTTGGTTGTTTTGGGGTTTTTTAAGTGGCTTTACACTTAACTAAGCACTTAAATATGTGACCAGCTTTACACAGGGAGTCACTGTTGGGAACTGTTTGCACAATTTAAGACACTTATGGGATGAGGATTAAAGTCCCCAGTACAAATAAATACTATGTTTATGACTCTGCACTGCTTCTCAGTAATGTCAGTGGCTTCCTGACAGAGATAAGTACAGATGGCAGAACTTCAGTTGTTAGATAACAGAAGCGTTGTGTTTAATCTGCTTGTGACTCTTGCTCTTCCTTGTGATGACATTCAGATAAATAGACACAGAACTCCACAGTGAAACAAACGCAAATAGGAAAGACATTTCACTGAAAGCAAGACCTTAAAACTACTATCAATAGTTTTCCTCTCATTTTCAGATTTGTGAAGCAGTGACAAATGTTTTGTGGTCTCATTTGCCATCATCAGAGAATGGTTAAACTGGCAGAACAAGATACACTCTCCCGTGCTTTTTAAGTTGCAGAAGGAAACTAGGAATAAAAAAAGGAAATCCCTGCAACAAGGATGAGATGGGGATAATGTGTTAGACTTAAACTGCTCAAGGGTGACAAACGTTGTTTGGATTAGTTTCTATATAACAGAAAAATGATCAAGGAATTGGGTTATTCAGTCATAAATTTGCAGAGTTGCAGAAATGGAAGCTGTAGCAAGAATGTCTGGCGTGGAAAATTAAGCATTTATGGAGTGTCTTAGTTCTTAGTGCTAGGCTCAGGTTGTCATGTGAGTCCATCAATACAAGAATCTATATGAGCATGTTTTCTTGTCTTGTTGGAGTGAAGAATTTGCCTTGTTTTGCTTAATTCTTTTGCAACAGCTGATTGTTTAATTTGATCCATATTTGTTTCAATAGAAAAGAAAACTTTTGATCCAGTTTAGAAAACAGAGTTTAACAGTTATTTGCAAGCTGACCTTCTGTGTTCAGGGATTTTGTCATTTACATGGCATTATAAGCCTTGCATATGTTTTGGGTTTGTTGTGGGATTTTAGTGGTATTAAGGTCAGATATTCAAATGCAGCCTTGGGAAAAAACATACTCATCTTGTCTGTGCCAATATGTCTAAACAAATCAGGGAGTCATTCCTCAAATTATTTATAGGAATCTCCAAAAACCTAATTTTATGTTGAGTGTATGAAATGTCTACATTATAGGGCTTTTAGACATTGTATAGATTATAAAAATCTGAAGGAAAATATATCTCTGTTGAGATAGTCAGATATATTTGAATTAATGGATGTAGAAAAAAAGTGGCTTGTTTAACACTGTATTCTTTCATTGAAAATTACGTATTTATTACAATCTGAGAAATTGTGTACCTCTTGCTTACACATTTTTGTGACTCTTATTTCAGCCTGCCTATGTCTTCTGTAGTTGATGACTTCAGAGTAAACTATGGTATAATTATCAAATATTTGAGTTGTGAAAATTTTAAAAGTACGGCTTGATTTTTGGTCTTAGATTCCTGTTGTTTCTGGCTGATATTTTTAGTGTTTGAAATAATGGCTTTTTTAATGATGTAATGTTTTCATGTTCTGACAAACATCCTAAAATGTAGTATTAAAAATATTTTCCTCAATTACTGAAAAGTACTTTTTTTGGTATAGAAAAAAAATTTGGGGGATTATTTTTGTTTGGTTGGGCTTTTGTTTGGTTGTTTTTAAAGGATGGCTTAGTTGGAAAACTACATGGCAACTGTCTGAAATTTCAGGCAATGTTTTATATTCATTATTCTGTGACCCAAATCCATTCCTCTGCTCTCTTGTGGATGACTGGCAGTTCCTAATTTAATTTATCCATATTTTTTTCACAAATGAGAATAGACTTTGAATTTAATATATTCTTTTGTAGTTTGATAATATGTGATAACATGTAATAAGTGTATCAAAGAACATGGGAGATGAGAAAAATCATCAGATTCTAAAGCTAAGGAAAATTTGGAGCATTGTTAGAAAAGTTTAGAAAATGTCTATATATGCTGTTTGCAGAAAACAAAATTAACAGCCATTGCACATCCTTCTTGCCACACAATGTATTATGAATTTGAACTTGACATGCTGTATACTACATCAAGTATTTTCCTCTGTGTATCAATTAAGATCTGAGTTTTTTTCAAATTTCAGGTATTCAAAAAGCATTAATAGTGAAACATTTACAACAGGATTTCTTATGAAAACTCTCATTACATCATGTATGTGCCAATATAGTCACTTTTATACATCTTGAGTATTTTTTAATATCTGGTAATGAACTGAAGCGTATACTAACCAAGGGTGAGGTTATTAGCTAGTCTCTTTTATTTATCTATGACAGGCTTAAAGATTCCTAGAGCATGAATTTAGCTTGGAGGCTTTTGTTCGTTTGCTCTTTTTTGTTTGATTTGTTTCTATCCTCTATCTTCCAAGCAAAAAAACTAGGGCATCAATTCCTTTTAGAAAGGGGATGTTGTTACTGAATTGAAAAACACTGTACTTGCCCTAGCCTTCTATCAGTTCTTCTATCAGAACTCAATAATTTTGATTATTTAGTCAAGTGAAGGGCTTTTTAAATGAGTAGATTGGAATGTTAACCTGAAGAAATTAGAAAATTGTACTACTGAGTGTTTTTTCCAGTAACACCCTCTAATGTTTTCACATGAAAATGCGACTGGTTTCCTCATTTCCAGTGCCTTTAAAAATTATATTTCTTTCTTACACTGTTGTAAGTAAATCTGTGTTTGATTGCACCTTTGTCACCTAATAGCAGTTATTCTCCAGTTCTATTTAGTTTGCTGTAGATTAATCTGAAAACCGTATGCAACTTCAATGTCACATGTGTGTTCATTATTTTTCCTACTGCCTTTGTAATGAAATGTCACTGTGCGATTTTGTTTCAATATTTTGATGGTCTCACATAGTCACAAAATTTTGCAACACTTAAAAGATTTTAAATTAAAAACCAGTTCACTGAGATGTGACTGTATAAATGTAGGCCTTTTTTGTCAGCTACAGAGAAAGTGACATTTCCTTTTTGCACTTTTCAGTCTTTGATAGGACTTTGTCCTTTGAGGAAAATTTTCTTTATATTGTCACTAGGATGCCCATACTAGTAAGTAGGTACAGTACAAAAAAATTTCAATGTATGTGCTAACCACTCTTAACAGTAAAGAAGTTAATTTTTAAATGTTTCAAGGCTGGAAGGAAAGAATTACAGAAGGAGCTATGTAACATGGAAAAAGGCAGCAGTTCAGGGTGCAAAGTATGAAGTTTCATGACCAAATACAGGGTAGACAGGTTGGTTTAACATCCTTTGACAATGGCTGTTTAAAAATAGGAAAACTAGTTATAGAAGTACTGTCATGCAGACAAGGAAAGAGATATCCTTCAGGCAAGGAGCAGTGTATGGAAGAGTACAGGATGCATAGCGAGGGGTAAATACATAGGAAATAGAAAGTGGAAAAAGATAGGAGTCGTAGAAATAGATGGCTTACACAGTAGGAATTGAAGCTGAGGACCTCACATCTAGGAAAAGGAAATCTGTAGAGAAAATAGTAATTCCATTGTGGCTGGAAGTGGATTCAGGAGGAGAGAAGGCCATATTGACAGGGAAGAGGAGGTCCACAGAAGCCTTGACGCACTGGAAGGGTAATGCAGCTCTCTGACAGAGCCTTAAGGGAGGGTGCTTTTTGTTTAGTTATTTATTCAGTGATGGAAACAAAAAGACAAGCAACAGTATCCACATCAGAATTCCTTGTTAATTCTAAAGATACGAAAACAAAGCAGTATTTCATATACTGTGTTATTTTCTAACTCTCCAGTCTTGAAGCATGTCTCATTTTCCCTGGGGGAAGCAGTCTCACCAGATGGTGGTGGACCTGAGGCCATTGCTTCCTTTGCCCTGTAGAGGATGATCTCAGACAGGTCATGGTGCTGATTTTACCTCAGCTGCTCCTACATGAAATGAAGATGATAACAATATCCAGTTTTGTAAAGTACCTTAAGAAGTAGAAGAGTTATCTCTTCAATTGTGCTTGCCATGCTGTTTATGGCTTAAATTGTCTGTTTTTAAAGTTTGAACAAGGCATAGCATTAAAATGTTCTGGGACTAGTTTGGAGAAACTTCTAAGTAATATTTTTATATAACGTGATTGCATGCCTTGTGTAGTTTCTATTCAGTAGACATTAGAGAGTTAAGTTCAAGTTGTTTCATGTCAGCAAAGGATAGAAATCACTACCTGGTCCACAGCAGGGGTGTTTCAGTGTAGGACCAGGGTAGACAGATAGAGGGGAAAAAGGTGCAGACCTGACACCATTGTGTGGTGAAACACCTTTGTCTACTTAGAGTGGGCTGTTTTCGGCAAACAGGTTTAACCCTGTGTTAATATTGACACAAATCACAATCAGAATAAAACCAACATGAAACCTCACAACAGCTGATCAAAAGAAATATTAAAATTCATGTAGGATCTCTGTATTAGGCAGAGGATAAAGGAGAAATGAAACACAGTATTGAGATTGAAGAAAGCAGAAATAAAGAATGACACTGTTTATTCAGTAATAGTGCAAAGATGGAAACATCTCTTTCAGCCATTTAGGCATTGTTTCCTTTTACTGTACCACTGACTGGGAATTAAGGATCAGATCTGTTTTGTACAGGCACTGTGTGAAGATCCAGTAAGGTTCTCACTGCCAAAACTGCTTGCAAACTTGGGGAATACAAAAAGCCACACACTGTTTTGAAATTCTGTATGTAAATGAGTATCAGTTATGCAATTATAGCATCAGGTGGAAATATGAGTACTAGTAATATGCTAAGTATTGTAAATTTTGCAGCTATTAGAGCAGCATGAGTTTTCCTAAGGTAGGAGTAGTAATGATATTTTCTTATCCAATCCATTTGTGAATGTGAAGTGAGTGTATTGATCATTAATGTCCTGCATCTTTTAGAGAAGATCAATGGTTAAATCCTTGTCCTCATCTGAATAACAACAAATTTCATGTGCCATTTGCCTTGACACTTTGATTAGATTTTGTAGACAGAAAGTTCAGAATACTGAACATAATGTATCAATTATTTCTCTTTTTACAGAGGGAAACCAAAGGTCAGTTTCTTATAGATCACATCTGCAACTATTACAGCTTGCTGGAAAAAGACTATTTTGGCATTCGATATGTTGACCCTGAGAAGCAGAGGGTATGTATATGATCTCTGACTACATTTGCTGTTAAGTAATACTAAATTAATTTTTTTTCAATAGGCATGTAAGTTCTAATGCAGTTGTGTGTCTCTAAGGATTTATACTTTGGCTATAAGCTATAGATGCTCCTAAAGTGGCATTATTAATTTAATTTTCCCCTCAGTTCATCTTTTTTTCCTTTCAGGTAAATATGATGATTTGTGTAGTTCTCCTGGGCACCTGAGCTAGAAATGATCTATAGTCATGACTCAGAGTTAGCACAGAGTAGCTCTAGGCTCTGGCAGTGTAGTGAAATTTGGGATTTTTAGTTTTTTTATAGACTATGCTTCTTGTGATTTGTAGGCACAAATCCTATAAAGTTGAACAGCTGAAAGCAGAAATTCTGTTTCACTCATCACAGAGTGTGATGCCTAAAACCCTGGAAGATAGGCAGTCAGAGAAAACATTAATGGAGAAAGATAGGCAATACCTTTATTGGGAGTTCAGAGGCTTCGGGCCTCTGTTGGGCTGACAAAACGCGCGATGTTTCAACAAGGATCTCTGTGTCCAAAAATCCCCGAAGACCCCACCACCACCCCCCTCCAGAATGTTACAGTTTTTATACTCTTCCTAACATATAACATACTGGATATCTACAGCCAATCATCATTTCTAATTCCCTCAGTGGTCCACCCATCAGGGTCCTAGGCTATGCCCCCTGGACTGTTGGGATGCTTTTCTCATGGGAAAGAAAAAGGGAGTCATTTGACCAAGGTTGGCAGATGGGTGCTGTAAGATAAACAACCTTGCAGGCCCTGGGAACCTGGAAGCAAGCTAGATGAGGTCATGCAATTAGCTGCCTTCTGATAATAACCAATGAGTGATTGTTATGTGTGTGTTGTACCAATGGTCTTAATGGACGTGTTGTCAGAAACACTATAAGTGTAGTACTTTCTTTAATAAAGTGGAGTTTTGCTGTAATCCATATTGGACGGTCTGCATTCTTCATAAGCCCGTTAACCTTCATTACTGGACCACCTCCAAGAGTTTCTGGCCTCTTCTAACATCATGACCTTCAGAGAGCCTGAGAATGTGTGAGGAAATCACTTTAGTAACTTCTAATATCACTTAATATGTGAGCAAGAAAACCCATACTTCTAAAAATCTAAAAATCTACAAAATACACACCAAACCTTTAGGCATCAAGTGCATGGACTTAAAATCTGTAATATATGAAACAGACATGATTTGTCAAGTTGTGGGGAGTTCTTCAGGTTGGTTCTCACTAAGAGCATATTTGCATTTGTGCAATAAAATTTACAGACTTGTGCTCTAGGCTTTTGTGAAGACAGTGATTAGTCATTTTTTTGTAGGTGTAAGGTGGTCCTGCAGGTTGTATTTTCTGGGGGATTTGCTACTGCTGCCCCCTGCTTGGCTTCAGATGATTTTTACTGTATGAGAGTAGGAAAGAATGGTCAACACAGGAGGCAAAAATCTTCAGACAGTGAAATTCAGAAATGCTTCTTCACTGTGTCATCCTGCTGGTCTCAAGGTTAAGACTTAGATATCACATAGTGTCTTGGGGACATATACTGGCATTTAATATCTGGAAACCATCACCAGTTTGAAACTGTTGTGATTAAAGAGAAAAAAACATTTTACTGGGTATCTCTTGCTACACCCTAATTTGTTTTATCAAAAATCACTGGAATTGAGGAAACACCGTCAACTCAACCTTATATAATTGCAAGAGCTTTGCAAAGCTGCAGCAAATAATGTCCATTACAAACAAAAATCCCTTTTAAAATGAAAATAATTAGGAGTTATTCTGACCAGTGTTCTTAATTCTTCACAATCATAAACATTATAGAGGTGTTCACCTGGTTTTAATTGATAGGAAGATTAGGTGTAGTGTTAGATTAGACTATAATTAGGTAGGACTTAATGAATACTTACTTCTATTGGACCTTTCTCTGTCATCACTCAAAAACAGCTGCAGAAAAGTTATTTTACTTAACAGCAGTCAAGAAGGTGTTTTTAATAAAAACCTTGATTTTTTTTTGTCAGAATACTTTAAAAAAGTTATGTTTCAGAAAAAAAAATCTTCTAAGAACTCAAACCCGTTGTGATTCCTATTATATTATACCTTATGTGGTTCCCATGTTTCAAAGAGCTGTTACCTCATTCATAAATTCATTGCAGTGTCTTATCCATGTTGGCTGTGCAATTGTTTCACATCTTGTAGCGTGGCTTATTTGGTGTTAAGTTTGTGGAAGATTATACTGAAGCTAAAATTTTCTCTTGGTTAGCAGCACAAGACCATTTGAGAAAAAAAATTATGTACTTACCTGCAAAATCTTGCATCTTCATTTCCGTTTATATCCAAAAATTGACTTATATCAACAGTTGTTAAATAAACTTACCAAACCTATATTTTCCATACATGCATTTTTAAATGCAGATTTATAATTACTCTCATGCTTTTAAGCAGATGGGTAGCTTCTCTAATTGGGTACTATCTCTTTATTTTAAATGCTCTTATGTCTGGCTTTATAAGGGTATGGACTCAAAAGCTCTGATGATGAGTTGAAAACAACATACATTTTTCTCTTATGTTACAATTCATCAAAATAAGCTATTTTACATAGACTTTCTTCTATTTCCCCTTTGTCCTCTTTTGTTTGTTTTTTGTTGTTGTTTTTTTTTTTTCAAAGATAGCATTTCAAAATATTTAAACATCAAATGCTTTCCCTCAGAGTGGATATTTCCTCTTCAACAAACCTTATCCTAAGGTTTAAAACTGCAAGCAAATGTTATAATAAAGGAATATTTTTTTTTTATGTCACATGAGTCTTCGAAATTCCTGATCATGTAGAGGTTCACTTAAATGAATCTTACTTCTGTATCAGATGCAGATGCATAAGTACCTCTTAGTCAGATGCAGAAGGACTTGAAACTTCTTCAGCAGAAGACTCTTCTGATCTTTTTCTGATCTCAAAGAAACATACTAATCAACAATCTCCTAGTAGTATAACAAGCTTTATGAATAATTATTCTGGGGCTTAAGCATTGTAGCTAGATAAAGGTTCATCAGTAAATGGCTCATGTCATCATTTAGTGTTCCCACTAAAAAGAAAACCAGGAGCCCCTTCCTTCCCCTGCCACTGCTCCTCTGGTGGGAAACAAAAGGCAGATACTGCAAGTTGACATAAGAACAATTTACGGTAAGCAGCAGTAACAGCAACAATGCTATTTAAAAAAATGTACAAAGGGTGATTTACAAACAAAAATGCTCACCAAGCTCTGGACAATGAAAAACAATGGTAGATGGACCCTCCAGCCATCACACCTTTTTATCAACCACAAACCACACTCACCTTCTTCCCAGAAGTGAGAATCCCGTATTTCCACTCACCAGCAATGGCATGAGGTGGTACAGAATAATATGGGCACATGGCTCCAGGCTCCACCCTTCATGGCTACCATGAAAAATTAATTTTGTCCTGGCTGAAAACCAGGACAACTCAGTAGAAAACTAGATAAAATCATGATGATGATCAAAATTATGAGGTAGGTGATAGCTCTTCCCACTCTTTTGTATTTTAGCAGTTGGGAGTTTAAATATTTGAAATTCATGTTAATAACCCCCCCTGTGATTACAAAGAAGTAGTTGCTTATGTATGTGCTTATAAAGATAAACTGCAGCAAGTGTAAGGTGTGGTGGGGTCACAGTAGAAATGTGGTATGATTGTAGCCACTCTACGGAAAAGAGTACTTTTAGTTCTGTAGAAGAAACTTCCAAAGCTCCATAGAATTCTTGCAGGTCCCACTAAGGGAAAAGGGAGACATTTCCTGCTGTACATTGTTAGGAGTTGGTTATATGTCTTACAAAGCAGAAATGGTAGCTCATTAAAGACCAGGAGGTGGAATTCATTGGGAGCTCTTTCTGAAGTTAAACTTGGTTGTTTGACTGAGCACAATTGCTTTGAAGAAAAGTGATAATTCATCCCATACCAGTTAACAATGTGCATGACACTGTACTTCAGTGCCCCATAGACAAATAAAGAGACGTGGGATAATGTATAAAATTAATATTGACTGGTCTGATTTTAGTGCATAATGCAACCATGATAACTGGCAACACCTTTTTTGCCTTTTCTTAGGATTGCATTTGCAGGAAATTATTAATGTCATTACACCCTAATGAGACCTCAGCTATTCTGATCTAGATATCTGCATTTAAGAAAGATCAATTTCACTGAAGGAAAGAGGAAAGAAGTAGAAGGAGTATTAGAAATATAAAGAGGACGGAGAGCCTGTTTATGAGATGATATTAAGAAGGGCATAACCTATTTAATGCAGGAAAATGAAAGCTAAGAACATATGGTTATACATGCATCAGAGTGTAAAGTAGAAATAAAAACAAAGTTCATGCAAGGGAAGTGGTTTCTTAAGCTAGTGAGAGCTGCACAGTCTGTAACAGCCAGCACGTCAGTGGGGAAAAAATTTTTACTAGGGTTGTGAATAATTTTAAGACAATTCTCTATAATTTTCTGGACAGAATTTATGTTAAACTCTGACAGAGGCTAAGCATCATCCTCTGAAGGTTCTTTCAAACAACATATAATAGGAGCTGAAACAAGAAAGCATATCTGTTCTTTTAGGAGCATTATTATTGATTCTGATGTAGGTAGCAAAGCCCATGTTGCTTTGCCCAGTTTCTTGGAAGTGTTGAATGCCTCTGTTGTAGTTTATATTCAACTGCATAGTCTTTGTGTTTGCACAGAAAGGGCTATATCAGTGGTTCCAAAAGAAACTGCCAAAATCATGTATTTAATTTTGGCTTTCAGCGAATTATTCTTGATTGGCTCTTTTAATAGTTAAGCTATATGATATAATAGTATATTATTATGCAGTGTACACACAAATACATACATATATATGAAATATTATGCAGATTTACTCCTGCTGACATTTAGTCTACTAGTGATGCTTGCCTCCCTTTTATTCATATGTAATATATTTTTTGTGCAAAGGTTTCAGAGTTGCTCTGAAAGCTAATTTGCACTCATTTTGTTTTGTAATCTATTGAGGGAGCTCAAGTAGGCAGAAATACCAGCTTTAATGCACCATAGATGTCTTCTTTCAGAGAATGCTACCAAAATTCAGCATTTTGACTTAGAGGAGTGTTGAAATAGGAGTGTTGTTTGACTGAGTTTAAGAATTTAAAAAATGAACTGTTTCAATATTTCAGATGCTTCAAATGAAATGCTTCAAAATTTCTGTTTAGAACACTCAGAATTTGTGGCTCTGTAAAAAAAACAGATAATTGAGCTAATTGTCTTATGTTGTGACAAAATTTTAAAATGTATGAAAATGGATGTAGTTTTTATAGGTTGTTTTTCAAATAAGTTATAATGTATGTTCCTTTTTTCCCTCCAGGCCCATTTTCATAATAATCCTTTCCTATTACATAAGTAAACATGTACATATCTTTTAGGCATGCCTAAACAATTAAAAGTTTTCTATAGTTTTCCATTTTCTATTTCAGACTGAAAAAGAAACCCTGGAAGACACAAAAGAAGGAAACATGGTAGCTTTTTTATATGTTTGGATGTATGGAAGAGTAACACTGACAATGAGATAAATCATCTAGCAGTTAAAGACTCTAGGTTCTGCACCAGGGCTGCTGTCTTATCTTTCAGCATTACATTTGGATGTTCCTTTAGGGAAACTGTACTTTAGGATAGATTAAAAAATGTGAGGACTGTGCTAATAATATGCAATAAATTGCAGTATGCCCTTTTATGTCTGATGGTACCCCATCGGGAACAAGTGAGTTCCAAATGTTCATGTATTAACTGTTGATTTTTTCACATGGATATCTGAGAGAACTGAGTATGTTTTGCCTTTCTTTCATTGCCTTTCTTTCTGCCTCTCAGATGTAGTAACTTTTTAAGCCAGATTTGGTCAGATTTGACTAGGGGAGTGATAATTCCCCTGTGTGTGGGATTGGTGAGGCCACACCTCTAGTGCTGCATCCATTTTTGCGTCACTCACTTCAAAAAGGACATTGAGGTGCTGGAGTGTGTTTAGCAAAGGGCAACAGGGCTTGTGAAAGGACCAGAGAACTTGTCTTGTGAGGAATGGCTGAGAGAGCTGGGTTTGTTTAGTCTGCAGAGGAGGCTCATGGAGGACCTGAACACTCTCTACAACTACCTAAGGGAGGTTGCAGGGAGGTGGGGGCTGGTCTACTGTGTCTGCAGTGAGATGACAAGAGGAGATGTTCTTAAGCTAAGACAGGGGAGAGTCAGATTAAGTATCAGAAAGATGTTTCACTCTTATGTTGTTGGTCAGGCATTGGAATAGGTTGCCCAGGGTGGAGTCACCATATCTGGAGGTGTTCAAGAGACATCTGCATCTGATGCTGCATGATATGGCTTAGCGGTTTATGGGTTACAGTGACAGTGCTGTGTGGATGATTGGACAGGATTATCTTAAAGATCTCTTCCAATCTTCATGATTCTGTGATTCTATACAGTTCTCAAACGTTAAGTTCCTGTATGGTTTCATGAAAGTAAGCTGCCACATTGGTGGATAGAATCTATTATTCTTCTCATTGAGGGAAATGGTGTAGGGCAAACCCACTGCAGGAAATCGAGAGATAGTTGAGATAGAGACACTGTAAGAATCCAGAAACCATTATTTGGAGATTGTACTTTTTAGTAGTTTCAAACAGGAAACACACCTGTAGGAGCAGTCACTTATTCTCCTATTCAAGGAACTACTTACTGGTATATTTTCATGTATTAGATAGTACAGTAGGGCCAATGATCACACATTTTCCTTGAGGAAAGGCAATGTGATTAATTCTGTGCCAGATACCCTGTGTTAGCTGAGCACCTCTTTTTTTGTAGGTTTTTTTGGGCCTGGTATGAGATGAGAATAGTATGATACAATGTGGCTGTTCAGCATCTGTCACTAGAGCAGATTCCTTGTTGAAGGAGGTCATTGGTGTTGAGGGCAACAGAAGATTAGACTGAAGTAAGATGTTAGTGTGGTGAAATTGACTTTCTAGAATGGTGCTTTTACCCTTGCATGGTGTCCTTGCTCACTCTCAGCTTTTGCTCTGAAAGCTGATAGCACATCTGCTCAGCATTTGTGGGTAAGCAAGAACACACCTGGCCTCGCTAATGACTACTCAGTGCCACTTAAAGGCTGATCAGAGGTGAAGTCTGTATTTACAAAGTAAAGATAGCACCAGTCTGAAACACAGCATGCAATCGCAATGAAATCTTAGAAGGCAATTCTCAGCATATTTTAGGATGCAAGCACCAAAAGTGATACCCTTAATAGTTTGCTTACTCATCACTGGCACTTGAAGAACCAAGACTTGTTAGCTATCCCATGACTGACCTTCAAGATCTCTGAGCATCTTTCTCCCTTCTGCTTCTGTGAGGGTGTCTGAGCATTGAGATACCCAGCTGCCACCCAAACCTCTGTTGGCAAAGAGATTAGAAATTAGTAGTGCTGAACATGAATCTCCTCTCAGGATTCTTGGTAGTATGTGTTAACTGGATTAGGATCAAAGTCTTTTTTTCACCATTGGGCAACAACCATTTTGCTAACATGCGCGTAATGAAACATGAGGCTCAGCCCCTTCAGGAATGATTTCTGATGATCATTAAGTACTATCACATATGCGGCCAAGCTGTATATGAGTGTGTAAGCCATTGTCCAATTAAAGCAGCCTTTATGGACTGCAGTGTCAAATATATGAGGCCAAAATGAAACTGTATAAAATTGGTTTTTTCTCTCCCTAGTTTGTCCATTTTTCTGCTAGTAGAGGAATAAAAGATTGTTGTTTCTAGCTGCAATTTTACACCTGGCTAACTTTGTTTGTTTGTTTTATTTGTCTTATGAAGTATTAACCTTACAATAAATAGTGGAAAACATCTATTGACAAACTAACTGAAAATGTTATATTTTCCTTTCATCTAATTTTTTTTTTACTTTTGCAAGAAAATTGTTAAAAAAGTATTGCTACATGAAAAAAAAAATTTGGAAATCCAGATGCTTTTCAACTTAAAATTTCTGCAGAAACCATTTGACTGATTTATAGGAACCCTAATCTGGTCCTGGCTATAACAGCTAATTAATCTTGGAATAAATATAGCTTGGATTCTCTATATAGTAGAGATAAGGCACAGGTATTAATTATTAATAGTCAATGCTCTAAGGCTGGCAGATAAGTAAGTACTCAGGGGAAAATCTTTCCTAAAACTCTAATTGAAATATTCAAACAAATATAGGTGTGGCTATTTTCAGAAGTATTAGCAATGACTAGGCATTTATCTTCCTCTGACAGTCAGAGAGCATTAGGCACCTAATTGCTGTGTCTTTGAAAATCACCACAAATTATAAAGTAACTGCTCAGTTTTCTGGAAGATTCAGTTTAATTGTGTACACATTTGCAATCTTTCACGAACAGAAGGTCACCACAGAAATCTGAGCTTCTCAAAAGTGCCTGTCCTTTGACCTCCACATCCAGGTGTAGACTGCTTAATTGCTCAGTAGTTTTTCAATCTGTTTTTAACCCATGAAAGTCAGGTCTTAGTGAAACATGTTTGGTTTTGGACGTGTTAGGTAAATCTGCTTTTTATGTACTGCATGAGGAATTTTGTCCATGTTTTCCCTCTTTCATTGTTCTTATTGTAAATTTTGGCTTTTTTACTTCTGACTTTTTAGAATAGGTAAATGACTTCTTCAAACAGCTCTAAATGCTGACCTGGTCTCTGCTAATATTTCAGATTGGTCTTTCAAAAGGAAATACCAAAAAAATTATGTTGTGCTTCTGATAGCTGTAAATAGTGAATACCCCTCAACTTTCAGTTCCCTGGGAGCATGGCATGGCTTACTGTCTGGGTTCCTCCTTGCTGTCTGAGTCTTTCACTAGGACTGTCAGGAATCTGGTGGTGGTGGGGTGTGTGTGTGAAGAGGTTAAGGAAAGAACATTTTCCTATCTGTGTGTCTTGACTGGTTTCTTATCTGTGAATTCATTCTGGATTATGTATCTGTAAAGTAGTGCAGACTGTACAGGATCTCTTAAATGACAGCGCCTTTACCTTTTCATGATCAACCCTCACTACCTATTATTCAGAATGAAGTGTATTAATAATGTATATGTAAGATCTAAAAAAGGAATGAAATGAGCTAGATATTTCTGGTAAGTCAGTGAAACAGTCATTACTGCCTCAATTCTGCTTCTTTCATCTTTTCCCCATAAAACAGAGGTACTGGGAAAAGGGCATAGGTAAAGGAATTATATAGGGTTGTTATTTTGTTATGGTTGTTGCTTTTTTGTCGTGTTTGTCTTCTGAGTAGCAGGATTCCATATAAGTCTTTCAGTGATAAGTGAGCTTCAAACAGAAATATGTTGTAGTGCTTATCTCCCATGCTGCTGTAGGAGTTTCTAAGCAACCATGGTGTATAAACTGCAGAGATTTGAAAACATTCTTTCCAAGGTATTTGTTTTGTCAAAAGTTCTGTTTCAGAAGACTAATTTACAGTTACCCTGAATTCTTGAGATGTCATAATTTTAAAAATAATAATTTTTTGGTTGCTGTTAACAACTCCTACAAAATATGCACCCCTGGCCTTTCTTTGCAGAAGAATTACTGTACGGTATGAAGGAAAATGTGGATATTTTAAGTATTTCTTGTGGTTTAATAAATACTAAATTTTCTTTTTGCCATAGGGTTTTAGAGCTAGAATGAAAGGGTTAAAAATTAAACCCCTTAGTGCAAGGCCTTCCAGTGTTGATTATGCTTATTAAAGCTGAATACTATGCTTTTTGACCAGCTGCTTCTGCAGCACAAATCTCATTTCAGTGTGGAGATTTTTTGCTTACAGGAAAAATCCTAGTACAAAAGCTGTTTACTGTGGTCAGAAGTGGCACTTGAATATCAGCATGTTCTTTTGTTTATCAAAACATCCTCCTGAATGTTATGCTACTGTTACCAGGGGATGTGCTAAGGCTCTTAGCTAAAATGTCAGCCTAGCTTTTTGTTACAGAAGCATCTGAGTTTATTTTCCAGTAGATAAAAAAAATAAAATCCTGACATTACAGTCTTTTCCTGGAAAGTTTTGCACCTACTGGTAAGCATACGTATCTCTGTTGAGCACTGGCTGTTCGTATTGTGAACATTTCTTGGAAAAATGCACTTTTCCCCTTCATATTTTTAGTTATTGCTAGAAGAGAACAACAACTTGTGTCTTGAGGATTTTGACTGAGAATGCAGCACTTATACATGCTTTAATTATAAGAACTGTAGAAGACAACATTAATGAACAAACTGGGTTAAATTTTCTGAATAGTCTGTCCTACTGTCCAGTATTACTGTTCTTCTGGAAAAAATGGCTTGAAGTGTAAGATTGAAATGTCTGCTGCAAACTGAGCACTATAGCCTGTCACCTTTAGACACATCTTTGAAATATTTGTTTTATTTTTGCAACTACATCCATCTCATAGGCAGTGATGACATCAAGTGTCCTTATGTAGTGCAGTTCCTGTATGGAGGTGTTTTTCCCATTTATGTGTGTCTCATTGAAACAAAAATCCTACTTCCCATTTTTGGTACCAAACAAAGATGTTTTTGTCTACTGTAATCTGTATTAACCTCTGCTCTCTGCTTTGTCTTTCCAGCACTGGCTTGAGCCCAACAAGTCTGTCTTCAAGCAAATGAAATGTAAGTGTTGGGAGCTCAAGTTTTCAAACTGATTTTGAGATGTCCAAAGGTTTTCTTATGCTTCCATGCAGTAATTTACAAAATGTTTCATTTGTCTCTTGGTGCAAATAGGCACTTTGTGTCCTGTCCAGAGTCCTAAAAAACTCCATGCGACCCTCATTTCACCATCTCACAATGCGCTGCATAGCCAAAGATTTTCCTTACTCCTCAAGGCTAGGATCAGAGACCAGTAAGCATGTGTTGTGGGAGATCTAGTGAGAAGACCTGAATGTTCAATCTTTCATTTTCAGTCAGACACAATCAGCCACTGAGAGGCAGCAATAAAAAATGAAGTGTGGCAATTGCTTCTGGATCTCTTCTGGTTTTCCTTCCTTCTGCTGCCCTTTGCTTCCTGACAATGCAGAGCACTGGCTTGAGATCATTGTTATAGTCCAACAAACTCAAGTACTGTAGGCCACATGCAGGGGGAAAATTATTATCATTATTGTAAATAGTGTCCTCAAAGTAAGAATTTATTATTTTAGTTAACTTTTTGAAAGGTTACAGTCTGGTTTATCATTTCCATTAAGTAGTCCAACTGTTAAGACCTCTTCAGGAAACAGAATTATGTTGGTACTTGGAAGTTTATATCCAGCAGTAAAAGAGAGTTCTATTTGGCAGTTCTGGAGGCTTGACTTAGCTCATTGGAAGTTTTGTCTTAGTAGTTATCTATCTGTCTATCTATCTGTTTATCTGTCTGTCTGTCTGTCTGTCTGTCTGTCTCTATCTATCTATCTATCTATCTATCTATCTATCTATCTATCTATCTATCTAATCAAGGTTATGAAATGAGGGAGAATTTATTCCCATATTCTTTGTATGCAGTTGTTCTCTGTTTTAAGTATAAGGTGCCTTTTTTTTGTGGGAGATAATGCATTTGCTCTAAAATGTGGCAAGGCTTAAGAGATTGTTTAATATACAAAAACAATTAATGCTGGGTGTTGACTGGAATACTTAAAAAAATTCTTCCATTAATGCAGCAATAGTATATATTGCAGCATATGCATATATATACATATATGCATACACACATATACCTGGCATATTCAGTGTGAACTGTCATATGTAGTGTCTAGCTGGCTGGAGTGTTATCCAGTAAAAAACAAGTACAAGAATGTCAGATTAAAACTAGGTTGTGCTCCTCAGCAATGCTAGTGAAGGAAGAAAAGAGGAACCCTCATAATTGCAAATTATATTAATCTCTTTCTTCCTTTCAATGTGTTATCAAAAGTAGAATGGTTTCCTGAATGTATTCTCTAACCTGAATTTGTATCACTGCTTCCACCCAACAAAGCGTAAAGGCTTATTCTTCTTGTTGCACTTTGCATAGCAACATATGCAAGAGCTCTGCCAACAGATGCACTGAGAGTGTTTTGAACTATTCAAGACAACTCTACCTGCATGTAGATGTTGCCGAGATGGGATAGATGGTAGTCCATGAATTCTGTAGGTGTAGTGATGTGATGGTCTAATCAGAGGACTTGTGTGGCTTTTGTGATAGAATCCTAATCAAAACTCTAAAAGCTGAAAAATGAATAGCAAAAAAGAAGCAAAATAAAAAGCAGTTAGCATGAGGTTACTTATCATGGTGAAAAGGTCTTAAGAAAGCAGAAGAAGAGAATGAGATGCTAAGAGAGGAGTTCTGTTATTAGCCTTAGATTAAGGACACAGTATTAACTATGTGATTGGCAACTTCAGTTTAATACTTTTGTAATTTAGCTTTATCTTTTATCACAGATTAAGGACTTTAGTTGCTACAACAACCATTTAAGGAGGCAAAATAAAGATATATATGTGTGTGTGTGTGTGCGTGTGTGTGGAATCCATGTAGTTTATGCATAAGTGTATCTTTTGCTCTCACAGGATGTTTTGTTGTAACCATATGGCATCAGGAATGTTTTGATTCATTTTGCTAAAAATAGGCTGTATTAATGTACAACAAAAATTTTCTAAGGGCACAAGATTAAATTGTATTTTATCTAAAAATATTCAGTTTACTTTGAAAAGGCTTAGATTTGGAAGAATAAATTATTGATACTTATTTGCAAAGTGTCCCAGACTCAAGTGACCCAAGTGAGGACACTGTAGCAGTTGTAAAGTGTGAAAACTGAAGCAATGAAGTGACTAGTTAGTTTATAAAACATACATTATGTATATATGACTTCTGGGAGAAATGGTAGCATAAAGCTACTCATAGTGACTGTATTAAATGCTTGTTTCCTTTTTTTTCTTGCCCTTCAGGAAACAGTGAAAGGATCTGTATTGTAAGAAGAGACTTTCATTTAATCTAATTCAAGAGTAGGACATACTAATACTAATGATTCAAAAAGTTCTAAATTCAGTTGAATGTTTAGATCTACATAGAATTATGAAGCACATGCATACATGCAGAAAAAAAATAAAAAATGCTTTGTGTTTGAGTGCAGCTAGTTGTGGGGAACTTAATTTTCCCCCAGCAGAGTAACAAGTTTTTCAATGTATTTGTTCATGCAGCTTAGTATTGACAAATATTTGGAGAAGAAAGGGACTGAGTGGTAGTAGTGTTCTAATGAAAATTTTACTAGGTACTAGATTTCATGGGCCACAGTAATACATGAATCATTTAGGCATAATCCCTCTATATAGTCAGGTTGTACAGAAATCACAATTTGGCAGCTCTACATTTCTGTCAATGAGATGGAATGTTGTGTGTCTGAAGCTGTAAAGTCTCCATAGGTTCTTGTGTGACGTGCTAATATTTTAATTTCTTTTGCTTTGGCAAAAATTGGTTTAAGTTCATATTTAGCAACACTGGGATATGACAGGAGGAATCTTACAAAATGTTTTATATTTTGTCTTATGACATGTGAAACTATATTTGAATGTGCCCTGGTGCAATACACATAAAAATGAAAGCTTGATATATTTTCTGTCTCCCAATCTACCTTTTCATTTTCCATTGTCACTGCAGTGTTGTGTCACAATATAATGTGTAAAATCTAAGTCTATACCTCAGCCATTTTGTGCCACTAATTTCACCTGAGAGGTGAAAATTTAGTTTCTGAGGAATGTCCTGAACCACTGCCAGTCTTGTTTGTACTGGTTGAAGCCAACTGTTGATCTGCAATCAGTATTTGCAAGCACTGTGCTTCCAATAGTGTGTTGGAAAACTTTCTGGAAAGTTGCCTAAGCTAGATGCAATTTTGTGGTTCTAGATAAAGAATTTTAAAACAAATTTGCCTGTTCTTTGTCATTTATTTGTGTATACTGTTATTCTCTCTCAAATGCTGACAGTAAGGTTTTCTATTTGACCTTCTTACATATTTTTATTACTTATTTTCTGTCTAGGAATGTTATGGTGTAAAACCTGAGACACATCAGCACTAATATTTAAGTAAAGAATGGAGTTTTACCATGCACTTTCCCTCTTGCTGTTTTTTGATTAATTTTAAAAGTTATTCTGTATAGTAAGTATGCAGCTATCCTGTAACCTGCTTTGTGGGAAATATTCAACTAAGCATCCAACTGTGGGTTTTGTCCTTGGTGACAATGGAAGAGAATAATTTCTGTTGCTCTGATGTGCAGGAGTTCAAATTTCCGTAGTTTTTTTGCTGCCTTGCATAACTGAGAGAGTGTAGGTTTAGATCATATATTAGGAAGAAATTCTTTCCTATGAGGGTAGTGAGGTACTGGAACAGGTTGCCCAGAGAGGTTGATGGGTGCCCCATCCCTGAAAGTGCTCAAAGCCAGGTTGGAATCTGCTGTAGTAGAAGTTGTCCGTGCCAGTTGTCCTGGAGTTTTGAAGCTAGATGATCTTTAGGGTCCCTTCCAACCCAAACCATTCTATGGTTCTGTGATTCTAAAGAATAATGCAAAAAGGATGTTTCCCTGTGTCAGGTCATTGGAATTTTTCAAGTTAATTTCCTTAATCTCTAATACTGTCCTAAAATAGAAAAGGAGGTGGAATGAACCATGGCATCACAGTACAAATTAAAAAATGCTTTAGTCAAATATGAGATTCCTAAATACATGCACAGTGAGACCAGGAAATTTTGTGTGATTCTTCATGCACTAATCTGAATGCTGTGTACTCATTACCTATGATTCTCATGAAGATTTTGATGCCTAAAGATTTTAGTGTATTTTGTAGATTTTCTAGAATTTTTAGAATTATGTGTTTTCCTGGATTGCTCACATATTAGGTCTTTAGAGATCCCTGGGCACTTTCGCACATGTTTCTGAGTTTTGCCAAGGACACAGTGTTTTGAAGAAGCACCTGCAAGATAGCTTGAAGACAAAACAGAAGAGAAGGCCCAGAGCCCTTGAAGAGGCTCCAAGGGGCAGTTCTGAACTTTCTGAGGTTAGGCACCAGGGGAAATGGATACTACAAGTTGGTTTTAGATATCATATATGCTAATTAATGTAAGTTATAAAAACTGTAACATCACGTGGTTATGTGTGCACATACTTCTGGTGTGCACCTAGAAGCTTCTAAATAAAGGTACTTCTCTATATATCTCCACTAATGTTGTTCTGAGTGCCTATCTTCCAGGATTTTAGACATCAATTTAATAACACATTTCAAAACATTTTTATAAATGGCTGAAAAAAATCCACCTTACCCTGTGTTGTCCTGTAACTAACTGAGTGCAATGTGCAAGACCCCATAATTTGAGATTTATGGTAGATCTGGTATCTCATATGCGTAAAAACATAAATAATGTTCTGTCTGTCTTAAACATGCTCAGCAAGTGGTATGGGTAAACATTTGGTGAGGGAAGAGGTATATGGAAACCATAACATGCATCTTAGGGTTCTTCAGAGATCCTTCTGCAGCATTAGTGAACCTGAAGACTGTTTGAATGCAATTTTTTCTTGCTTGTTTGCTTTTTAAATTTCATTAACCTTTGGTAGGATGCTATAGTTCAGAGAATATGTAACATCAAGGAGAGGTGCAGAATGTTTTCTGCAATGTTGCATTTTCAGGGCTATGAAGATAATTTTAACATCTACTTTTGGCTTTTTGTACTCCATGCTTAATAACCCACTCACACACACACTGCCAGTACAGCTCATTACATGTGGTAGGTGAAAATCAGATTGTGAAAACAAACACGAAACCTTCCAAAAAGTGTCATCCGAGAGTGTTCCATCTTTCTCCCTCTTTGGTTGACACTTGTAAAATTTTGATCAAGTTTTTCAAGTTTTTAAAAGCAATTTTCATCTTTCATGTTGTTGTGGTTTAACTGTAGCCAGCAGCCAAGCCCCATGCAGCCACTTGCTTGCTCCCCCACCAGTAGGACTGGGGGGAGAATTGGAAAGGTATAAGCCAGAGAACTCATGGGTTGAGATAAAGACAGTTTAATAGGGGAAACAAAAGCTGTGCACACAAACAAAGGAAAATGAGGAATTCATTCACCACTTCCCATGGACAGGGAAGTGTTCAGTGATCTTGAGAAGACCAGGGCCCCATCATGCCTAATGGTGATTTGGGAAGACAAATGGCATCACTCCAAATGTCCTCCCTTCCTCTTCTGCCTTCCACTCTCTATACTGAGCATGTCATACACAATATGCCGTTGGTCAGTTGGGGTCAGCAGTCCCCGCTGTGTTTCCTCCCAACATCCAGTGTGCCCCCAGCCCCCTTGCCAGTGTGGCAGTACGACAAGCAGAAAAGACCTTGGTTCTATGTAAACCCTGCTCAGCAATAACAGAAACATCTCTGTATTATCAACCCTGTGTTCAGCACAAATCCAAAACACAGCCTCATACTTGCCACCGCAAAGAAAATTAATTCAACTGTATCTCTCTTTGTTCTGTTTGGTTTACGTTAGGGGGCTCTGTACTGTTTCATGTATGTCGAATACTTTATATTAGTTAAATAAAACTGAAATAAACTTTTTCAATCAGTTACCTGGAAATTTTCTATGTGTGTGTAGTTCCTTCATGAGTGTCTAGATTATGACCAGTTTCAGGATTTGATTTAATTTAAATGATTTTATTTGTTCTTTTACCTTCACCTCTTATGTATTGTTAGCACATAAACTGTCAAATTAATAGCTCTACTGCAATGGAGTTTGCTATCAGCACTATTTTCCACGCTAAAGTCCTTTGAAATGATTGCAATTGTGAATCTGTTTTAGTGAGAAAGAAAACTGTGATGGTAGCGAATTCTGACAAAGCCTTGGGCTTTTCACTATGCCAGCTGCTCCTTATCTGACAGATAAAGGATCCCTCTGAAAGAAAAGGCTTATAAGAAATAGCTATTATTAAACTGGTTATATGCATGCTAGTCTTGTGTTGATGAAAGGTGCTTCTGTTAACTGAGCTGTGTTTTGGGATGGTTTGTTGTTACTGTTTCCACTTTAATGTGTAAGTAAAGTAATTTTACTTTCAAGAAATTGGGAAATTGTCTGGCTTGACAATCTCATCGCTTGAGCTGGTAAAATTAAATTCCTTCCTTGATTTCTACTATGAGAATATGGTAAATGAGAGAACATGAAGTTCTCATGTATGTTTCTCCAGTGTGGTAAAATCTGTAAGACAAAGGTTTGCTAAATGTTTGCATATCATCAACTGCTTCTTTGGAAGAACATTAGGCTTTTAAATTTAATTTTAAAATTAAGATGGAGAGGAAAACAGATACCTTTGAGGGTTCTCTCCTTCCACATTCAAGTGTTCATTGTGACTGGTTTTCTAGCTGGGAAAAAGAAACAGAAAAAGAAGTTCCTGTTCCCTTGTGTAATTGCAGGGAACCTTCTTATCTCCAGAGATCAATTGGATGGAGGCAATCATAATTTTTTAACATTACAAATTGCAGATTGGTTTTGTTACATTCTTGCAGATTCTGAGAAAGGACCTCTGTTTAGTGTGCTGCAGCAGGCTTGTATTGTATCCTTGCTGCACTGCTGAAGAGGAATGTTACAGAAGCTTGATTTTAGAAAAAGATCTGCAAAATAGGCTTTAAACTGCCTTGACAAATCTCCTGCGTATTTGGTGCATTGGTGTATGTTTCTGTATACTAGTCTTCTGCTACAAGTAAAACATTTACTACTTTAACCTTTCCAATGAATGTGGGCTGTTTTTATAGTGTAGTGTATGCCATCCTTTCCCCAGTAGGATACTCTGCATATGGGACAGCTGTTATTTTTATGTGGTTACAGCATACTGCCAGAGTGTGGCTCTTCTAATAAAACTCTTTTCCTTCCCTCCTTCCTTCCCNAAAATTCAGTATTTTTTAGGGTCTTCCAGTAGGCTTCTATTTGCTAGGGCACTGCAGAGTCATGCATTAGCTGTTCAATGAAGCAGAAATAATTTCAAGCACAAACAAATTCTAAATCTACCAGGACATTTAAAAGTCCATTTTCTGCTGAGGAAGAACTCTTGCTTATTCAATACACGTTATCTCTTCTATCATGTTTTCTAAGTGGAAGAGTATTCTGAAAGTGCAGGTTTTTCTCCCTTGTGTGGTTTTAAGAAGGTTATTGAGACAGAACCATTTAAAATTACTTCAGTTATTTTTTCTTTCTCCAGGCAACATGACTCCTTAGTGAGTTTCTGGGGGCCTGCTTTTGTTTTTGGGACATTGAATTCAGTTTCCCTTCTAGTTTGCCATGACAGGGCAGGGAAGAAATAACAGTGTACTCTGTTTTGCAGTCTGTTTCCCATCACTGTAAGGTAATGTTGCAGTCACATCTAAAATGGCAAAATTTATGGAAGGCAGTGTGTTTCTCTACCCTTCAGTGGGCTTGTCCAGAGTTAATTAGTAGGAAACAAATGAATTAGTGCAAACCATCTCTAAAGAGCAATTAGGGCTTGTTTTAATTTCTTCATTTCCAGTTAATTTCTACTTGTTATTGTTCCCTTGCTTTTTTTTCTTTTTTCAGGTGTTTTTCATCTTTTTATCCCAATCCCTTCTGATATTCCTCCTTGTGTCTTAAATTAGTAGTTGTTTAAACAAGGAAAAGAATGTGAAATCAGCAGTTTTGGTTGAGGCTGACTAAAAGTAAGTGCAACATGACGTCTTGAAAGAGGAAAACATCCCCTTTTCCTCAAAAAACAGTTGAATCTTCCAAAAGATGCCAACTGTAACGAAATATGTAAGGCATTTTTATTTTCTGTTGCTGTTGTACATCACATGGAACTGTGTGATACCCAGAGGTGTGTTTCTGGAACACTCCAGCGTGCAGGTAAATACTGCAGTCAGAGTACCTTGAAGAACATCTTGATTACTGAACTAATTTCCATATGCAGTTCCTATCAGCCAGTGAACTAGTAAGCTTAAGGAGATGGTATAGTGAAGTGTTCTGGAAGCTTATTGTTATACAATAAATAAAAAGTGATTCTCTCTTTGCCCTGGTGTCACCCTCCATTTTCTCTGTAATTTTCTTTGCCCTTTTCTTCTGTCTTTTTTCCTCCTCTAAAAGCACCATCTCTTCAAGGTTTTGGAAAGTTAAAATTGACTGTGTACATTGAGTATATATTAAGACTAAGAGATTTTTAAAACTAACTAGAATATTATAGGCCTGCACTTTGCTGTAAATTAAGGGCCTGAGAGGCCCATTCACCTTCCGTTT
>WBMV01004055.1:128813-154972 GCA_013396655.1 Campylorhamphus procurvoides
TTGTTTAAGCTTTCTCAAAGCCATGTTGGCAGTTGTCACATCAGTTTATAAGTCACAATCAGATTGAATAGCATAGGTCTTAAAAATGAATAGTTGCCAGTAAGAGCACTTACTACTGACAGGCTTGCAGGTAGTCTTCAAGGTGGGGGAAAACATTACCCAGAGGGTCATAGGTTTTTTGGTGGAGTTTGTGCCTGAGGGAGAAGAGACCTTTTACACATTCAGGGGTCCTCTTGCAGTCATCTGAGGGGAAGGCAGAGCATCTGAGAACATGCAGTACAGTTGTGGAATCTTGCAGAGAAGACTATTTTTGTGCTGTGATGGGGATTTTATGTACACATGAAACAGCACTTATCTCTTACCACTCCTTTGTCATCTTTACTCATTGGTGAAATTTATTCTTAGTTAGCAATAAAGCTTTTTCTCCCCTGTAGGCAGTGCTGTCAAGCAACTGTCTGGGAGAGTAATTTAACATACTTTTTCCAGAGACGGACCACACACTGTAATGCAGGAACTAGCCACTTCTGAACCCAGGAGGACAAACCCATGTATTGCTAGATGCAATTGGCAGTCATAAACCCGACCACAGAAGTGAGAGATTTAAGATTACTGAAAAGCTGTTATTCAAATCACTTTTGCACCCTCACCCAAGGGCATAAAATGGACTGTTTCTTTTTGAGGGAATAGTTTTGGTATGGTTTTGCATATGTTTCTTTTTTTTTTAATAGTATGTATCCATGATTTTGGCAATCTAGGTGGGGCATAAGTTCAGAATGAAAATATGGATGCTGGTACTTTCATTGTATTTCAAGTCCTTATCATTAATATTTCTCTCCAGAAGGCATATAACAGGGAAGCTCATCTTTCTACATGTGCCTTTTAACCAGAAGATAGTAATGCAGTTTCCAAAAGAAGTTAACAAGGTAGTTCCTACTACTTTCGGTGTTAGATATTTTAAGGCAAATAGAATTTTATTTTTTCTTGTGTTTAAATGAAGATTATGCTTTGAAATTGTGATAGGTGTGCCCTTAGTGCCTAATTCCCCTGCTAGAATTTGGCTTTTGACTGATCAAATAGATTGAAAGGGCAACTACTGTACTGATATCACTTGACATGCTTATTGCCATGTGTATCTATTTTACAAATGGTGAGGTGGGTTTAAGCCATGCTGGCATGAACAAAACTTTCATATTGTTTCAGAAAAACAAGAAAACTAATAGATGAAGTCCTTCTTACCTAAATTCACTAAAAGCTTTCTAGAAGTATTGTGCTAGGAATTTACTGTTTACCTTTCTACCTGTTTATTTTAGTATTATTTTCTAGATGTGTTGCTCATGAATTTGTCTAATCATTCTTTTTTTTTGGACTTGATAATACTGTTTTTCTTCACAACCTCCTGAGACAGGTAGTTCACTATCTGCTATGTCACATACTTTCTTTCATCTGCCTTGCGCAGTTTTCTGATTTCACGGATTTCCCCTTATCTCTGATACTACACCGTTCAGTGAATAGCAGTTGTGTTTGCCTTTCCCACTACCCCCAAAACTTCATAAGACTCACTCCTAATTCCCTCTTAGTCACCATCTCTCCTTGAAAGGAAGTCTCTATCCTCTCACTCATTTTGGTTCTTCTTCTTTGTTAATCAACCTCAGCGATGTCCTACTAAAGATGCAGAGACTGGAGCTCGATAAAGCATTTAAGATGTGATTACTCCAAGGCTTTAAATAGTGTCAAAATGCCACACTTTTTTCACGATATCTTTCCTGATTATGTCCAACATTTTCTTGTCTGTTTTATTTGGCTGCTGCTGCTGCATCCTGGGTTGATGATTTCAGAGGCTGCCTGTGATGGCTCCAGGATCTATCTGTCACTTCTGTGTTTTATCAGTAGCTAATAGAGTGATGGCTTTTCTTTAATTCAAAGGATATCAAAATGCTTCTCAAATAAGTAAGTAGACAAGAAATTTATTTTAGAGAATATAATTATTTTTTCTATCACAGAATCACAGAATCAATTAATTTGGAATAGACATCTGAGGCCATGGAGTCCAACCTGTGACTAAACACCACCTTGTCAACTTGAACATGGCATTAAGTGCCACATCCAGTCTTTCCTTAGACACCTCCAGGGAAGGTGACTCCACCACCTCCATGTGCAGCTCATTCCAATGTCTAGTTACCCATTCTGTGAAGAAATTCTTCCCAATGTCCAACCTAAACCTCCATGGAGCAGCTTAAAATCACATCTTCTTGTTCTGTCACTGGTTGCCTAAGGGAAGAGATTGACACCCACCTGGCTACACCCTTCCTTCCAGTAGTTGTAAGAGTGATAAGGTCACTCTGGAGCCTTATTTTCTCCAGGTTAAACAACCCCAGCTCCCTCAGCCACTCCTCACAGGACTTGTGCTTCAGACCCTTCTCCAGCTGCACTGCCCTTCTCTGGACATGCACCTCTATGTTCTTCTTGAAGTCAGTCCCAGAAACTGACAGTGTTTGAGGTGTGGCCTCACCAGTGCTGAGTACAAGGGAGTAATCTTTGCTTTGGTCCTGCAGGCCACACTACTCTTGACACAGGCCATGATGCCCTTGGCCTTCATGTCCACCTGGACACTCTGCTGGCTCATATTCAGCCCTTTTCTCTGCCTGGCACTGTAAAGCATAGAAAATGTGCTCTCTTACCTGTGGTATTGCATACTAGAATGTAGTTGTTAGTCTTTAGTTTAATCTCCTAGATTTTGGCAGGAAACTAGTGCTTCTGCACTGATATCTTCTGTGGAAGACAGAATGCAAAGTTACTATTCAGAATAGTATGCATGAAGAACTCATAAATTCTTTTGGGGGAGAAGGGCACCTGATCCAGGAACATTTGAAACACATTCGTTTGCCCTCTGCCACTCCTAACTGTGTGTATGCACAGTAGCATGGGAAAGCAGTGAGTCAAAATCTGACACCATGCTGAGATAACAATTTTTGAAGCATTGCTCCATCTCTAGAGGTAATCATATCTGCCAGTTGGAAAGGCTATAAAATAGCCTTTGGAGAAATATTTTTTATGGGAATAAACTGAAGGAAGTGACTTGAACACAAGAAAAAACACTATGTGGCCAAACACAAAGTTTGCTGTGGGAAAGCTTTCTTGACTCACCGAATGTCTTAAAATAGATAAATGAATTGTCTGTTAAGCAGTTAGTATCATGGTCTGTGGGGGTCATGATGCCTGCTTAAAAACGAGAATAGGTATTGCTGACCCTTCATCTGCAGTTGCAGGAAAGGCTTGGCTGATCTGGAGTTGAGTCATCAGTACTGCGGACAGATAATAGATGGAAATGAGGTTATTCCAATGATAGGCGTTTGTAAATGTGTAAGGAATGAAGTATACATTTACTATCTTGCTGGTAAGCTTGAGTACTTAGCACTGTAAATCAGGTCGTAAAGCTGTTCCAGGGCTTGGGAAAAAAAAACATGGTGGAAGGACACCAGAAGCACCAAAATCAGACCTGATTTTGCAAGTTATTTCTGTTAAGTGTATGCAAGTTCAAGTATAGGCATAAACAGTACTGAATTCTGGAGCCAGGTATGCATTCATACGTCTTTGCTGACCTGGGACATAAATTACTTTATGAGGCTTACAGGAAATGTCTGAAATTGAGCCAGCCTTTGGCAAAGCTGGCAACAACAGCTTTCAGTCAAAAAGGCATCTATTTTCTTCATTTGAAAGAACTCTGTAATGTCTTAGTCTTGTTTCATGCTGCCCTTCTTGCTTTGGAGATCTCAGCTTGTCTTCACAGGAGAGGTGCTCCAGCTCTCTAATCAACTTGGTGGCTCTTCTCTGGACTAATTCCAACTCCCTCACATCTTTCTTGTGCTGGAAACCCCAGAGCTGGATGCAGTACTCTAGGCGAGGTTTCACCACAGTAACAGTAGAGTAGAGAGAAAGAATCACTCCCTCAACCTACTGTCCTTTTGATACGGCTTAGGGTATAGTTGGCCTTCAGGGGTGCAAGTGCATATTGCTGGGTCATGTTGGACTTTTCATTCGCCAACACACCCAAGTCTTTCTCCTCAGTGATGCTCTTAGTCCCTCTCTACCCAACCTGCATTTGTGCTTGGGATTGCCCTGACTCAGGTGCAGGATGTTGCACTTGACCTTGTTGACCTTCATGAGGTTCACACAAGCCCATTATCTAAGCCTGTCAGGTCCTTCTGGATGGAATCCTTTCCCTCAGTGTTGTCGACTGCACCACACAGTTTGGGGACATCTGTAACTTCTTGGGCATGCACTCAATCCCACTGTCCATCAAGCCAACTAATATATTAAAAAGTGCCCTTTCCAGTAGCAATTTTATGGCTTTGAAAATCTACAACTTTTAGTTCTGGTTTTTAAATTTTTTTCTTTTCATGCTCTAAAACTTGTGCAGCCAGTGATTTAGCTGGAGTGAATGGATCATACATTTTAATTAGCTTCATGTAGTTGACAAAAATGCATACATTGACAATTTAGATTTAAAGAGTATATATTTTTGTTGTAATGAAGCTAACTTTGGAGGGTATTTTTTTTACAAATTATTTTATTTTCTTTTTGAAAACAGGTTCAAGCAAGAAATTAGCATAAAACCTGTATTTATTCCTGAGAACTGAGACTGTTAAAGATGCAGGAATTTTATAATGACATTGAAGGTCTTAGATCCTGGTCAACAACAAACTATGTGCTTAGAAATGACACAAGTAGATCTCTTGACCTCACAGCTTGGCTAACAAGCCATGCTCTGAAATCTTAGGATGCCATTGCATAGTTGGCTTTTCTTTGGCACTGCTTAAAATCTGAACCCAGTTTGGCCTCAAGCTAATGGTCACTCTGGAGAACCATGTCCCAATTTTTCACCTTGAAAAGACTTAGCAAGAAGTTTTTGGATAGGGATTGCTCAATTGCCCAAATCGTGTGTGGTGTCTGCATCAATATCCTCAGCATTTTCCAGTACATTGTCATTGCAGATTAAGAATTTTTACAGTTTATCACTGAGGCCTTGAGTTCATTCACCCTGACACAGTTAGTTCCTGTGAGATCTTCCTGTAGTGTAGCAGAACCAAACTGTGGAATTGAATTAATGACCTGTTACTGGACACTGATGACAGAGGAAAAAAAGGTGTTGCAACATTAAAAACAGGCTTTGAAGTCAAAGGCTCTTGTAGAACTTGTAATGCAGTGTTCACAGTGAGAGCCAATTGCTTTTTTCAGTGATAACTGTATTGCATTTATTGCATTTAGTAATAATCCAAGGCAAGGAGGAAAATTTCTCTTGCCCTTCAGATAATACTTCCAGACTTGCTCTTGGTGCAGGAGCCTATGGTGCACAAGGAAACAGGCAACCGGGTTTCACACTGGTATGTTAAATCTGTTCCAAAAGATGCCACATTGTCTCCTAATTTTTTAATTATATTTCAGATACCTCTTGTATCTACAAATAAAAAGGGACATTTTTCATGGCCGTTTGTTGTGTTCCTTTTCTGATGCTGCCTACTTGGGTGCGTGTATTGTTCAAGGTAAGTATAAGCAGCAGTCTTTTTTAAATACTTCACTCATATGTGTAATCAGTAAAAATAACCATGCAAAACTGTTGTGTGAATATAGCTAACAGTAACTTTTGTTGTTGTTGCGTTGTCTTTTTGTTTAGTAATACTCTTTCCCTTCATTGACATTCAGTGTAAAATGTAAATAATTCAGCCACTTCACCAATGAAAGCCAAACTGGAACTTCAAATGAAATTAAACGCATTAAATTATCATAACATTTCAGTGAGGATGTAGAGTATCAATATTCGACTCCACTTATCAAAAGCAAAATTCTGTTCTGAATCCTAAATATAAATATAGCCTTTTCCATTTGAACGCAGGAGAGAGTGTCATTCAGTGCCTTTTCTTATGGTAAAGAAGACCTGTGTGATCTCTGTCAAAAAATAAAAGGTGTAATTCAAGGAGAAAGAAATTTTACTTTGTTTTTCCTATTTTAATTTTTTTCTTCCTTTCCTTCTGCATCGTTTCCTTAGGACCAAATTCAGGTGTATGTCTTGAATTGTATAGAGAGTAATAATCAGCTGTGTGTCTGATTAGGGACATCATATGTGTGGAAGTTCCGATTATTCTGCCTTAATGTGAATGAAACTCTTAAAGCATTAAAAGATACTGTATCCAAACCAAACCTGAATCTAGACCTTATTAAAAGAGTCTCATTTAGAAAATTAAAACACCAAATGCCATGTTTGGGTACCTAAGTGACACATTTTTTAGAAGATGAATCAAATTCTGTGGGGTACCTTACATGACATTATGGTCTGCATTTCTTTGCCAGAACAGAATTAGGCCAGTCCATAGCAATGAGGATGAATCATGTGAAATAGAGGAGAATCAGGAGTACATTGTTTTAGTTCTGCCTACTACCAGACTGATAAATCCTCAAAAGGGCAACTCATCTGTTTTACAGAGCGTGTTTCTGCCACAGAAAATAGTTTGCTATTGCTAATTAATGCAGCAGTTAATAAGGCATGAACTTCACTTGAAACTCATTGATTGAAGTGGCAGTTAAAAGGATTTTATTGCTTCAGATAACTATCAATTCTTTAAAGCAGCATTTCTTGACAGATGGTGAATTCTAACTGAGCATGGAAGTATCTTGCATTACACTGCATTTACTGACTTCTTTCCTTACTAACTAACATTGCAATTGAACTTTTCTGTTTTCTTTTGTATTTTGGATGTGTTTAGCTGAGCTCGGTGATTATGATCCTGATGAGCATCCAGAGAATTACATCAGCGACTTTAAGATTTTTCCCAAGCAGTCACAAAAGCTCGAGAAGAAAATAGCTGAAATGCATAAAAATGATTTCAGGTAATTTAGAATGCTTTTTAGTAAAGAGACAGCTAAGAAATACTTTCATTTGTTTCCACATAGTGTATGTTAACTTAGGAGGGTTTGTTCCATGGATTATAATAGGAGGTCTACCTAATATGCCGTATGTGAAAATGTGGTTTCAGCTTGGGGGGTTTTCTTTTCCTGTTAACCTTTATTAATCATAGCTGAGTGATGATAATTTAGACTTCATTTTCTTGAAACGTAGGTCTGCTTAGTGGAAGCAGCTCACATCATTGATTCGTGGAATAATATCTTTCATTTAGAAATTACTTGTCTTTTGAGCTGAAATTTCTGTCTGTAGTGCAATTATAAAATTCTTGATAGATATTGATCAGGTTGAAACTGTAATTAAGGTATTTTATCTGTCGGTTGTTAAAATAGTGGAGAATTGGTCAGAAATGTATATAAGTAAGTTCCTTGGAAGACTAAGGAGGTGAGATGCAGAACTATCTGCATGTTCTTTTTTTTGTCCTAAACTTTCAGTACTATAACAAGAGGGCAAAGGAGAAAGATAGATCAGTCTGTCTTTTGGTTTCAAAGTTAAATGTGTTTCAGGAGAGAAGAAGCAGTGAGTTGTGCAACTATACCCTCTTCAGGGTTGTCAGTGAATGACAGGCAGAGTAATAGGGTAGCTTGCTTGATGCCCTCAGCATGTCGCTTAGTCGATAGTCATCAGAAAACTGGGAGAGAAATAGGATATGCAAAAAATTAAATGAAAGCAAACAATTAATACATAAAGTAGAAGGGCAGTTTTATTGAAAGATTGCAAGAAAAACCCCTGTGCTTTGTTTTCATATTTCAATATACGTGAAAAAAAAGAGAAAAAATTCCTTTTTAGAGGAGTTAAAACTTAAAATACTTTTTTATGTGTTTCAAGTGAAGTACAACGTTCATAACAAAAAGCCTGCTGGTAATAATGTGTTTTCTCTCTTTTCCTACCTGAAAGATGTATTTGTTCTTTGTATTTCCTTCAGTGAAACAACGTTTTAAATGGCATGACTGTATCTAGCATATTTAGAGTGATCCAGCCTATACTGTACACAGAACCATAGAAACCACCTTTTAAAAAAGGAAACAGATTTTTTTTACTTTTAGTATTGTTCCATGCAGTGTCTGCTGATTTCAAAACAATAAATTCAACATTTATGAAACAAGATCTTTAATGAGTTAAGATTAAAAGACTTTGATAAATTCAGTCTTTAAAGAACTGTCCAGTCCTTTATTTATAGTTAGGAGAATGGAAGAAAGAGTGGTAGGCAGGTGGTGTTTATATTTCATAAGAATGGGAATGATGAATTTTTTTGTGTGGATTTTTTTGTGGTTTCGTTTGGTTTGCTTCGATTTAGTGTTTTGGATGATTTTTTTGGTTTGTGTGTAATTCTGCCCATCCATTATGAATTTAATCAGCTAGTTTCTTTGTTATGCATTACCAGAGGCATTATTTAGCTCATTTTTATAATCTACCTGATCCCATGACACTAAATGTTACAAGCTTTGCACAGGTCCCTCTAAGATTCTCCTGAAGTCCTCCCATCAGTGATAGCTGAGCATGTGAGGATGTCCCGTGAATTTCTTCAGTAGTCTTGTGGAGGGACACTGTTAACTATTGCCTTTTGGAAATCAGATGGTATCAGCCTGACTTCTTTTGCTTGTGGATCTGCTGATTCCTACAAAGAACACCAGGAACTATTTGAGGCATAACTATAATGCATAACAGTACTCTCTTCATATATCCCACTTATATGAATATGTTCCTTACTTCTGTTCTATATTTTACCAATTTGTATTTTATGAATTTTAGGCTCAGTAGCTTGTAGCTCTTTGCAGCTCTTACCAACTATTATCTTTATTTTCTGTTTTGTTTTGCTTATGTCTGGTGTGCCTTACCTATTTGTAAAATTTCAGAGAACAAAGGGACAGTTGCAGAGCTGTCTGAATAGCTACTATTTGGCAATTTCCCACTGTAGCTCTGTCTTCCCCAAATTGGTCGTCCTCTTACGTTTTTTACATCAGACGCTCACTAGTGTCTTTTTCCAGATATTTAATTCCATGGATCTGTTATAGGAGTGCAAACTAATAAAACATATCTGCCACATAATGAGCTATATATAGAGAGGTCCAAGGTTAGGTTATCAGATTTATGTATCTAGCTGGAAAAAATGAATAGAAAAAATACTGAGTTTACAGGCTTCTCTGTGGCATTGATAAGCACATCTGTTTCCTGGTATTCAGCAAGTTCAATTTCCTGATAAAAATTAATATTGTGCTACTCAGTGAGTATTTTTAAAAGTGGTGCAAGAGGTTCCCCTGGCCCTTTTTTAACAAGATTCTCAAGTGACATATTAGCTGAGAGCTAACATGTGAGGAGAACAGATGAGACTGAGCCTTTCTATTCCAGCTGCCATTTGGCCACCTTCTGAATACTTACCTCTGAGCTTCAGCACTGTGAATGAGTCTGATTCTTTGTTTTCTTCACACATATAAATAAACAAAGATCATGACATTTTTCTTCTGGAGCAGGTTACCATATAACCAAAGCCGTGTGGCTTGGAAGAGGCCAATTCTTCAATGAATCCTCTCAGCATCCTTAGCGCCTGCTCACTGGTCACATCTTTTCTTCTGCCCTACAGCATGATGAAATAGTTTGGCTTTAGAAAGGAACATGTACATCATGAGGGGAGTATCTGGGAAGCAGCAGTAGGATACTCTGACAGCTTCCAGTGACCTAGTGACTCACTAGGTGTCATTTAGAGGCCTTTATTTTCAGTTTTGTAAAGCAGATGTATGACATGGTGCCCCTGTCCTTTTTGGCAGTGAGAACATCACCGGATTTTAGCAAAAATGTGACCTTTTATGTGACTTTCTACTGCACCTAGTTGCAAAAACACGAATGTGACAGATAGAAATGCATGACAGGTTTATTGAGTTGTGATTGTCTTGTGAATTTTAATTAATTATTCTTCCCTCATTAAGAAAGGGAGAGGTACAGAAACAAAGCAAAATACAAAAATACCTTGTTATGAACTTGATATCAAGTCTTACACCCTTTAACAGAGAATTTGCTACTCTAATAAAATTCTCTGACTTTTGAAAGATGCCTTTCAGCCAGACCTCCCAGAGTCTGGACACCTAAAAATAGAGATTTCTGCAGGGAAGATGGGCATAAGTCCCTATCAAGGGAATTTATATTTGTAGTTATAATGGTTTGGTTTGGGTTTGTTCCCTGTTTGAGTGTTTTTTTTTGTTTGGTTGGTGGGTTTTTTTGTTTGTTTGGTTTGTTTTTTTTTTTCTTTTTTGAAAGAACTTAGTGGTTGAAAAATCAAGCTTTTTTTTAAACCTGCCAGAAAACTAACACTGCATTTTTTACTTATTTCTGATATGAAATGTTACCTCTGTAATTTATATGGAAGTGTTATGTAAAAAGTCTTTCATTTATCTTAAAGTCCCATTCAAACATTAACATTGTCAAGTGAATCACAGAGGTACAAGATCTGTTCAACTTCCTGTTTCCCATGCTGACCTCATATAGGTAAATGCAAGTTATTTATTATTCCCAGGGATGGCCAGTGTGGATATAGCCTCAAGATGTCTGAGTCCTACTGAACTGGCTATTGTCTCCACTGTGTGTATCAAATGCTCCAGCTTTTGCAAAAGTAATGTATAAAAGAGTATCTTTTGGGAAAAGAAGAAGTTTCCCCTGAGACTGTGAAATCACTGCTATAATCTGATAATAACCATCTCAAAAGCAATTTAAAATTTTAAGCCAAAGGGAGTATTTTCCTGAAAATAAGGAATTAATGCTTGACTTTGATCCAAGCTAAATGAGAAGTGTTGTTGAAATTTGATTTGAAAGGCATGTAACATTTTTATCCCTTGATGCATCATGTACATTGTAGCTTCTCAGTGAGGAATTAAGCACTTTTAACTTTTTTCTGCTGCTTAGACTCTTACTGTATTCCCTTCAGCATACCATCTGTTGCCATGTGTGCTCTGACTCTGGTGCCAGCAGGAGTACAGAATATCCCCATCTCCACTGACCTGGCTCTGGTGCAGACATGGGGCTGTCAGAGGAGGCATGGCAAGCCTAATTCCAACTGTTGCTATCAGAGTGCAATCTGGGAGGCTGTCCTAGAACACTTGGCAACAGTTGCTACAACATGCTTCTCTTTGTGAGTGTTAATACCATTTTAGTCAAGATTAAAACAACGTCTAGCGTGCTATTGAAGACATTAAAAGTGCTAAAATTAAATTCACATTTAGCAAGTCCAGAATAAGGTGAATTTTGTATTCCATTTAAGTGCTTCCTGCAATTAAAACTACATTACTACCTAGTTTTGTGCATTTAATGCTGGCAGCACACTTATCTATGCTTTATATTTAGCTTCTTGTGCTACCTAATCACAATGATATTTAACAGCCTCATATACATGAAGGGACATACAGTATGCTTCAAAACTTACAAGTCATGTTACAGGAGACAGAAGCTGCTTTGCTGAGGACTGAGAATCTGTTGAGGTTTACATGGAGGTAAGGGGGGCATCTGGAAAGGAGCAGGACTTGGGTTACTGTAGGGTTAGGTGAGTTCCAGGCCTGAGGAACCAAAGTCTTTGTAGTTCCTAGCTATACAAAATATGCTGAGGGCCTCGGAGAGCTGAGTGAGACTGATATGCAGTGGGAGTTCTCAGGCAGACAGTGGGGACAGCTGCTCAGGGCCTCACTCACATTACAGCCCTGTCTGCACTGAATGCCCTCTTCATTTCAGATTTGATAGCCCATGCTGCCTCACTTACAGTCTCCCAGTGTAGGCATTTAGATTTAGACTGCAGTGAAATATGTCCACAGCTGAAGGGCGGGGCAAAGAGAGAGTGATTGATGGAAATTGAGCCTACATTATTTAAAGTGCTATGGCTGGTTTCCCTCATTTGCATAGGGGTGAATATGTAATGTTTCTAGAGGCTAGATCATTAGTACATATTTATTTATTCTTTCAATTCATTACATTGAAACACCTTACAAACCAGAAATGCCCAGAAATTAGACACACACAGGACATACTCTACTAAAGTATTGCTATTGTATTCTGCAGCAAGTACATTTGTTTTACATAAAGATGATGCAAGTGGGTGGACATTACTTGTTTTTACTACTAGCAGGTTAATAGTAGTATCTCACAGCACTTTATAAGTCAATGAGAGAATCAGGGAATATGAAGTAACCTCACTAATGCCATTCAGGAAGCGCAAAACTTGAGAATAGCACTGAAAATGTTTTTTCTTTGCTGTTATTGCTATATATTTGTTGAAAGGATATAATGCTCAATCCTGTGCCATCTCATCCTTAACTTTCACTAAGTTTCAAGACTTCAATATGCAACAGATACATACTTCAAAGGAAAGGTGTGAAGGGGAGAAAATTCTGGAGTGATTTAATAATGGCAGTGAACAAAACAAGTAGACCATTGCTGTGACACATCCTGGAAATATTCGCTGTTGAGCTTCTTTGCCTTTGAAAAGCTTCAGAGTTGGGGACCCTGTGGGGAATAAACTGAGCTTTTACATCTTCTAGTGCATAATTTTCACAAGCCTAAATTTAGAAACAGAGTATGTTGCAGACTTCTCACTGTTCTGTTGAAGTATTTGTTTCAGTTTTATTAGGAACTTTTAGAGTGATTGATTCTAGGTTGAATCATTAATTTGTAGTAGTAACTGTGGTGCTCAAATTGCACAAGTAATCCACTTTTTATTGTTTGTATGGTATGCAAAAACCTTCCTCAGTAATGGTTTCTTTTACTGGTCCTGTTCAAAACCTTTGTCATGCTGCATGCAGGTGCTGTCGTGGCTGCAACATATACAACGGTAATATATCATTCACTTAGTGCTGAAAAATAAGGTCAAGAGACGTAAATTCTCTGACAAAGAGATATGACTTTCCTGAAAGTACTGAGTTACAAAACAGCAAAGACGCACTGCCTAAATATTTCCTTTTTCCATTGTAAGGGGCAATAGTTGAAACACTTGCACAAACGAGAAAACTCTATAAATTCTGTTGGAAGGGTATTTGTTGCATGTAGAAAGCTCAATGGCATTTTAACATAGCAAATCAAAGGCATATCTAATCAGTGATTGATTAAAAAATGTTGACTTTGCTGATAAAATTTACTACAGTTATATTTTTATTTAGTAAGAAAAATGTCATTGCTAAGTTACAGATGAGAAGCATATTATCAAGGCTTAAATATTAATCCTTTGATAAGAGATGAATGAGGAGTTTTTCATTTGATGTTGCCCTTGACCCTTGTGCTTTGTGATGTTCTTTTAAGGCTTTACACTGAAAGCATTTGATTAGCCTGTAATCTGATATAATCAAATTTGCCCATGTCTTCTACTTTTTTTTTTGTTTTTTTTTGCAATTGCCACAGTTTGTTCCACTTGGTGTCCACAAAGCCAGCATAGTTTCAGAGGCTATAGGTGAGGAGAGTCCACAATTTTTTTTTTTAATGCATCTCTTTTATAGTAACAGCAAGTTGAGATTTTTTCCCCATTTGAGTATGCCAACCCCCGAAAGCATATTGTTGCAATTTACTTGTCACTTTTGGTCCATTTGAACCAGAAGAATGACTACTTTCCTTTGTACCAGCAAAGGTAGGTGGATAATAGATGCATTTTATAATCTTATATTTTTGTAAGGCCCAATATCCAGTAAGCAATCAAATCATCTATTTATTTGGCTTTTCACTATGCAGCATAAGTATTCTGAGCAATTTAGGTCTCACTAGTTAATTACTTCTGTCATGTTGACTGGTACATGAAACAAACTTCTTGCCTTTTTAAGGATAATTTATGGTCTTAAAATTGTGATTTATTAATATTTAAAATAGAGAAAAATTTTAGTAGAGCCACCAGCAGGTTGACTGGCAAATATAAGCAGTTTTGTTTTACTTGCTGTTTTCGTACTTCTTTTCCATTAAGTATTTAGCTGTGTAAATACACATTTGTAATTCTTGATGTTCCACTTGATACATACTCTTCTTCACTGGAAAGAGGTGAAAAAAAGACCAAAAAAGGAAGGAGAAAGGCCATTTCTCTAATATCACGTGGTGGGGTTTGTGGGTTTGTTTGTTTGTTTTTTATTTAAATGCAAAATATCCACAAAAATGTCATCTAAATAAAATGAAGGTTGTGTGGTATTGAGAGTGATACAGAAGAAATACAGAAGAAGCCCAAGAAGTCATGGGATTGACTGGGAGATAATGAACAGTGAAAATGAGCAATAGTTAAAACTGTGTAACAGAAAAGGTTATTGATACTTATATTGCCACAGGATATCATCCTGTTAGGTTCAGAAGAGGGAGGATTTGATATCCATGAGCATGCTAGGTGTTGTCTTAATTGTTAAACTGAACTTTGTGCAAGATACTGAGTATCATATTGGCTTGTTGGTTTCTAGCTACTGGGGAACAGCAGATTTACAGGGAAATTATGCTACACCAATACATAGTGAAGTTTTAAAGGTCAATTCCCATGTGCAAATTGATCAGAGTGTGACACTGTGCTCCAAAATGCAGGTGTAAGATAAAGGATGACTATTGTTATGTTTGTCTGTGGCCTTTTTTTTTTTTTTTTGATAATTTGCATAGATTTATGAGGCCTGGCTTTCTAAAGGCCTTAGGCATTGTTATAAAACCATTTTATGTATCATGTACTGTAGTCATGCAGATACATCAAGAAGTAACACTTGAAACAGTTCACTTTCAAACAGGCATTGTAAATCTGTATTAGAGCTTACTATAAAGGCACAAGTCAGCAAAAATCAAATAATAAAACTTACTCTAGAACTCAAGTCTTGCATACCATGTTTCAGGCTTTAGTGTGTATTCATTGTTGATTATAGACCCCCTAAAAATAGAAGTGTATAAATGGAAATGCTGACAGATTCTGAACTATCATATTGGTAACAGGCATTGCTATAATTAGGTACACATCTGAGTAGACAGTGTAATATGATTGCTGTGTTTATACGCTGCACTGGAAGGAATGTTTGTTAATCTGCACAATCCCTTTAAATGAGTTGGGGAGAAAGAGTTTGTGGAAAAAAGATCATATTCCATGATGATCTGAGTGTATAACAAAAGACAAGAAATACTTGCAGGATATTGGATAATTCTGCTAATTGTTGTTATCTCAGGATTGAGAAAAAACATCAGGATTTACCTGAAAACTTCAGGCACTGTACAATTCAGCAGAAGAAAACATGTGAAAAGTTTTCTATCTTTTTATTATAAATAAAACATCGTTGAAATAGTTTGAACATCAGTGAGAACTTTCTTCTGGTTTTAGGCATTTAAACTCTGCAGTCAAATAGTCATTTTCTCCTATTTCCTTTTTGCTGTCAAACTACTTTGACTTTTGTAATTTCAGAGGTCAGAGCCCAGCTGTTGCTGAATTTAACTTGCTCCTGAAAGCATATTCTTTGGAAACTTATGGTGTTGATCCTCATCCATGCAAGGTAACAGTCTTTTTACTAATATTTAATAAAATGTTCTTTTTACTAATATCTAGCTAAGACCCATTAGTGGAGTTGATTTTGCTCTGGTTTTTATCCAGGCACAAATAATGAGTAATTTATAAAAGAATCTGCCCTGGAACTATATATTATACTAAAGGCTTGGAAGAGCACTGACTGCTTGACATTGCTGCATCAGTCAAAGAAAACGTCTTTCCAGAGGAAGCAGAACATCATGGGAGAATCTAGTAGAGTGTCATGGCATAAGCTTTGATTATACTTCATAGTTTCTTTGCATTTAATGCAAAGGTTTCTTGTAAGCACTCCAGGCGTGAAATGCCTTTTTGTTTGCCAAGATTTTCAGGATTCAGCCTTATTCTGTCCAGAAGATGCAACAAATTGATAGTCCTTGGCAGAGCAGTTTTTCAGACACCATCAAAATATGAAAATCTTAAGAAGAACAGCAAACCAAATGTATAGAGGGGAGAACCCACTTCCTCTTTCCACTCCCCACTTTGCTGTTTGGTGGTCCTCTATAAGAAGGTGATTTTAATTAACAGTTCTGCTTATCCCTTATACCTGCATTTTTAATTACTAGAGTGTATCTGCATAATCTGCAGTGTTTATTTTTAGTATTACTTGCTCTGTGTTTTAACTGCTGCTTTTGCTTTGGCTTGTATGCTGTCTCATCTACTGGAACAGTGGTACTGTTCAGTTAGCTGTTCTGGTGGTGAGCACCTTAAGCAGTCATCTCTAACATAAAGCTGCATAAGATTTCCTATATGCTTTGTCAAGAATGGTGCTCTTGTGTGAAAAACAGGGGCTGTTTCAGAGCTCAGTGAAGTCAGTGACATAGTAAACTTCAGTTTGAAACTGTATTGGAGATTTTCAAAGGACATCACAGAGACTTAGGAGACAAAACTGGCTCTGAATTTCCTCTTTACCTGTGGCAGGGCTTGTAGTCTGGGGACAATCAGAAGTTTGTGATCCATGCTTAGTGAAAGTTTGCCTGTCTTCTGGCAGCAAACTGCAAAATAAGGTTCTTTGCTGCCTCTATATGTGTCTCTTTCCAGTGCTGTGGCTGCTGCTGCAGAACTATCCCTGTTTTCTGTTCCCCTTCCTTTTATTCATGAAACATAAGACACATAAGAAACATAAGTGAAGCTGACTATCTTTAGCAAGAGGAAGGTATGAAATTTGGGAATGAACAGGAAATCCAACTGATACGAAACTCAACTAAATCAATAATCAAAAATTACAAGCCAAAACTTTTACTGTGGAGTTCTTTTCTATTTGAAAGCAAGTATCACCATATCTTCTGGTTTGCACAAACCAGAAGCTTATAGTAGTAAATGCTGTCTGTTAGCAGTACTTCCAACACATCTTGCAGAGGAACAATGTATTGTGAAATCTATCAGTGTTGAAACAGATACGAATCTCTGGTTTGTAGTTAGTCAGGATGTTAAGAACGGGAAATACACAGAAATGTATTTTTAATAAAATTAGTAAATATAGCCGAGGAGTAACTGTTGTCACCAGCTACAGGTAGATGAAAACAAAGCAAAAGATGCTGTTTCTTACTTAAATGCCTGAAAATAAATGAGGTCTGTATTGGCAAGAGTAGTCCTTTTACTTTAGAAGTGTTCATTTTGAAGGCAAAATTTATTTCGAAAAGGAAAACAAAACAGAGGTAGTCTAGAGTAAAGTGACAATTTATGTTATTAGTAAGAAATACCTCACTAGATGAAGGGAAAATTATCTTTCTTTTTCTCTTTCAAGGACTCATTTGGTACAACTACATTTCTAGGATTCACAGCTGCAGGATTTGTAGTTTTTCAGGGGAATAAAAGAATTCATTTATTAAAATGGTAAGCATATGAAGTAAGTGTATCTTAATAAATGTCTTCTCTTCTTCCTACTGTCTTCACCTCCATTGGTTGTCTTTAAGGTGAACCATGATGTTTCTGTTTTGAAGGATTTTAGATAACAACAATAATAATAACAACAACAACTTTGGTCTCATTCATCCTCTAGTGAAAATTATTCCACAGGGTGCATTAGTCTAAATAATGCATGAATACTAAAATCGAGTAAGTTGATTTTTCAGCTATGCTGTAAATCACCAGTGAGGTTTATCAACAGATATGTCTGGAATAGTTTACAAGAGTTCACTTTAATCGTTATTTGACTCTTGTAAAAATATTGCTATTTCCTCTTTTACTTAACCTAAATTTGAAAACTACAAAAGAACTTTTTTGGTAAGCAGAGGAGGAGGTGAGAATGCATTTGAATTTTTTTTTTGTCTCTTTTTTTCCCCCTCCCCCCAAGAAGTGGGTGCTTGTGCAATTGTATTTGGTTTGTCTGGTTTTGCTTTTGTTTTTGTTTTGTGCTTCTGTAAAAGATTTGACTTAATTGGTTAGGATCAGGCAGCCACCTTTGAGGGAGAGTTAAAACTGAGTTCCTTCAGTTGGTGTAAGTGCAGCCGGCCATGCCATTAGCAGTGTGGTGCAGAGTGAGCAGTCATGCTTAGATGTTGATAAATCTCTTTTTAGACCTGCTGCTACATGGATGCCAACAGCAGTTACTTATGTGTCGCTGTTCCATCTCAGAGCTTTCAGCCTATCTTGTGTTATCAAGAGGGGCAGAAGGTGAAAACATGGTGAGGTGTAGGTAAGGCCAGGATCTTTACTGCATATCTGTAGCAACCTCCCCAGCAGCTGGATAACCTGAAATCCTCAGAGATGTAAAGTGAGTGTAGTTCTGTCTATACAATTCAGTTTCCTGTGGGGCTCTGGGTATGTGCCTATCAAATGCCATCCATTTGCAATCCTGGATTTATGCCGTGGTTTCCCCGAGGTTAATTACAAGTAGCCCTGGCTACAGTACTTCAGTGGTTTGTGCTTTTGACATAAGGATGATGTAACTCTAATATCAGTCTATGATGCACAGAGGAGAGAATAGCACTTGCCAAGCATTTGTCCACCATACTGTGGGAGATTAATTTCACAGCACTTAGTTTTTCAGGTTTTTTAAGGATAACGTGCTTTTGGAGATCTAGATGTAGCTGTATAGTCCACTGACGTGAATCAGATACAAAATAAAATATTGATAGAGGAACAGCCATTATGCCAGTAAGTCTCAGTGTTACACTAGTTTGGAAGGTTGATTTGGTGAGATTTGTCTGGACATCATGTACTGCTTCTTTTGTTTCAGAGGCCTTAAAGTGAGGGCTAGTAGCTTTAACTAGTGTTAGCTGAAGTTCACATCACAATGTAAAAATTCAAATTCATATTGAGATTTTCTTTTCAATGGAAATGTTGTATCAGGTGGACTGATTTTGTTATGGTTTATGTTAAAGCAAAATTCTTGTTATAAAATTTCAGGGATAACATTGTTCTTGCCTCCAGAATTATGCCCATTTCAAACATCTGACATCCAAAATCTTTAGAGAAATTTATAAAAAAAACCCTAGTCTCTCCCATTTAAGCTCTGGTAATGACGAAATTTCCATTACAATTTAAGCAGAGTCATCTCATTGCCTTTTTATGGTGCTCTGCGATTCCATATGTAGACTGAGTCTTCAACCTTGGTTAAATTAAATTTTGACATAGGTTTGCAACCCACAAGGCTGCTGCAATAAACTGTCAAACATTTTCTTTTTCTTCCTGTTGTGTTCTGTAGTGAGTAGTCAATTACTAAGACGTGTGATATGAAACCTCAAATAAGTAAGTACAGAGACAAGAGTATTATCTTTCCTCAATTTACTTACAATAGACAGTTTAAGATTTTAAGAGGATTTACAAACTGTCTCATAAATAAAGCATAAACTTAAGTTTCTGCCACCTTTAATTTCTTCTTCACTTTCCAGCAGCCAGTTAATTCTTTGAAAGTGCATAGGGATGTAAAAGAAATACCCTAGGCTTATGTTCTCTGAAGAATATTAAATATCTTTATGCTAAAGGTTGTAAGGTTCCTGTGGAGGCTCTTTGTCATTTGACAACTTGCTTGACTTTGTCAATCAGGGAAACTTGCATGCAAGTTGCATTTGTTACTTGTAGATCTCTATATTCCCTGTACTTAAATATTTTTTCTCTTTCTAGGTGTGATGTCTATAAACTGAAATTTGAAGGGAAGACTTTTTATGTGTTTGGAGCTCAGAAAGAGGTTAGGTTTAATATTTTTACAGAACTTCTGTATTTGACTAAGATCTACTAAGGCATAACAAAATTTTTTAACCAAATCAACTTCTGAACAGTCAATAATTGTACTTCATATTGTAATTAAAGTATAGAATATGAGTGAATGTGAATATATCTGTTGACAAAAGAATATCTAATTTGCAGAGGGTTGAGACTTTTCTCACTTTACCTTCGTGCTATGCTATGTTGATTGTTCATGGCTTTGGTCATCTTAGGAGCCAAGTTTTAATTGATTTTAAAGTGCTAAAGTTGTACTCACCCACTTTGAAGTATAGAAGATGTTTGTATATGATTGCACATTCAAGTGACCATTGATACATGAATCAGTGTGAGGTATTTTTGAATAACCACAATCTCAAATCTTGGTCAGCTGAATAGGCTATAATCTGTCCCAGGTAGTTATGAATCCTATTATTGGGCTCTTGTCATTGAAATCAGAGATTTTTGCCTACAGCATACTATAATCTGTCCTTTCCCTAGGTCAGAGGGAAATATTAAGTCTAAGATTAAGGGTTTGAATGCAGGTAAGGAAAAAAAAATGAAGGAAGGAAATAATGTCAGAAGTATCAGGGATTGTTTGTGTGGTTGCAAAGAAATGTTAATGGTAGGACATCAAATGGTAGGGAGCAGGGAAAGGTGAAGGGTAAGCAGTGGAACAACTCTGCAATGTAGATTATTGAGACTTTCTTTCTTTGATTTTGACCTGAATACAGTTATTCTACAAGCCACTTGTATGTATTCTCTTCCATGCCCCCTCTAGGCATTCCCTGTATTTTTCTCAAAAAATTACCTGGGTTGTTTAGGTATCGGAGTTGTGCATCTCTGAGTGAACCACAGTTTGAACATGAACACTTGGTCTTCAGTGTATCTAGTTAATGGTAATGGTGTCAGGTACAGCTACTTCAATCTTTGAGTATTCAGCATTTTCACTACTTTCATTTGCTTTCTTTTCCTTGCACTTAGAAAAAGGCTATGCTATCATTCCATACCTCTACACCAGCAGCTTGCAAGCATCTATGGAAATGTGGGGTGGAGAACCAGGCTTTTTACAAGTATGTAAACCTGAAGTAATTATCTCTACTAAAAGTAAAAAAAATGCATGTGATTTGAAGATTGTTCAATGTAAAATGTTCCATTTAATGAATGGAATGCAAAATGTGAACAGAAAATATGCAAGTTAATGAGGAATGTTATTTCATTTCAAGCCATTATTAGAATTTTTTTTTTTAAATCTAAAGGAGGAAGGAGGGTTTTGGTGGTGAATAGTTATACTTGTATGGACACAGTACTTCACTAGTGTCTGAGAACATTGTTGCCTTGTTGTTCAATATCTTGAGAATGAAGGAAGCAATCTGTTATGCTTGATTCCCTGAGCTCTTCTATCAGTAATTGTTCTTCCTCTTGAAATCTAGGGTTTATAGTAAGAGTTAATTGAAAAATAAACAATTCTCTGCTATGATTTTAAAAAAAATCCCATGTTTTTAGATACATTTTGAAATATATCAGCAGTCTTGTTAAATGAAAACCCCTGTAAATTGAAAAGAAAAAAAAAGAGTTTCTGCCTCCCTATTCCTTAAAGGAGAACCCAATACAAATTCCTCATTATAAAGCTCTTATGCATTCTTCCTGCCCTCCACTGACTTTGTTAGATCTGTTTATTGATGCTTCCCTTTAGGAATGTAGCTTTTATTCTTGTTAGTTAGTTTCTCCTTACAGACTCTTGCACATTTTATAAAAATTACTGTTTCTGTGTTGGCACATAGGGTGCTGCTGTAAGGGTAAATGAAGTAGAAAGAATGTGTCTTCTAACCTGGATGCTAATGACCTGCTTTAAGTTGGAGAAGAGTCTGTCCTACTTTTGTTTCAAAAAGAAGTATGAGCTGGCACAACACAACTATTAATTCCATGTTAATATGTACTGTGTTTGAGATTATATAAAGTTGATACATAGTTTGTAAATAAAGATAATATAAAGTTTATCAGGAACTGTTTTCCATTGGAAATAGACAGGTAGGAAAATAGTGTATGGTGTTTGGTTTTATTTTACTTTACTAGAAATAAATAGGGAGGAGGAAAAAATTCCCATCCCATAGAGAGAAATTAGTGCTCAAAGTAAAAATGTCTGAGGGAGACTCATAGGAATATCACCTCTCTGCTCTTGTTGTTAAATGGTTGTAATATTAATTGTTTGGATTTTGATCATGACTACATGCTTGTGGAGAGTTTGATCTTGACTAGGTGCCAGATGCCTCCCCAGCTGCTCTCTCACTCCCTCTTCTCAAGAGATCAAGAGGAGAAAATAAAATAAAATAAACTCAGAGATCAAGATAAAGACATATTGTTTACCACAGGCAAAACAGACTTGACTTGAGGAAATTTAATGTATTTGTTCCTTACCTTCTCACTTTATTTCAAATTGTCAGTGAAGACAAAACTAAAAACACCCCTCCCCGGTTTCTTTCCAGGCTCAACTTTGCTCCTTCATTTCTGACTCCTCTATGTCCTCCATACCATGAGCAGCTCAGGGAGATGGGGAATGGGGGTTGCAGTTTCTCTTTGCTACTCCTTCCTTCTCACACTTTTCCCCTGCTCCAGTCTCCTTCATAAACTGCTCAAGCATGGGTCCTTCCCATGGGCTTGCAGTCCTTCAGGATAAACCTGCTGCATCATGTGCTCCTCTTCATGGGCCACAACTCCTGCCAGGAGCCAGCTGCTGTGTGGGCTGTCCACAAGCTGCAGCTTCCCTCAGAGCTTGTGAACCTCCTGTAATGCAGGGTCCTCCACGGGCTGCAGTGTGGATATCTGCTCTGTAATGGGCTGCATGGGACAGCCTCCTTCCCCGTGGTTTTCTCCATCGGCTTCAGGGTAGACGCTACTCCAACACCTGGAGCACCTCCTCCCCCTCGTTCTTCTCTGACCTTGGTGTGTGCAGGACTGCTTCTCTCATCTGTTTTTCTACTTTCAAAATGTTTTCAGGGAGTGGAGTTATTTCTTTAGCATGATTGCTTAAAATTATGCTCACCTGTTTCAATTTTGGTGATCTTTCAAAAGGACTATTTTAATGAAATGAAGATTGATAATAATATTAAATGGAGAGAAACCTGGACAACAGATTGGGAAATAATAAGTGGAGAAATAGTAAGTGGAGTGCAGAAAAATAACAACAATTCTTCAAACATGAAACTGAAGCTAAAACAATCTATAAATAAAGGCTTGATATAGTAGTTTTAAAATGCCAAAAATTTTCACACATGCAGAGAAGTAGTTGTCTTTATGATTTCTTTGTTGTCCTAGCAGGAGAGCAAAAGTAGTCATATTTTCCCACAAACAAGACCATGTTAGAACACATGTCCTAGGGATTTTTGGTGTACCACAGTCTTTCCTTATTCCTGGGAATAAAAATCCATAGAGACGCCAAAACTGTTGCATTTAATTTTCTCATTTTCCTGGCCAGGTAATGAATATTTTGATGGTCAGTCATTCTGTGGTCTCTGAATCACTTTACTTGTGCTTCATTGTTCTGGTTTTTATAAAGGCCTAAAAAAAAGAAATTGGAAAGGTCGATTTTTTTAATATTACTTTATGGTATAAAAATAACAAAGCTTGTAGTTTGCCTTGTTCATTTTTACTTGTCATGCCCATGAAAATCTGATAGCCTCTGCTCTTTTTCTTCAAGGTATGCAAAATCGAGTCAGATCAAGACAATGTCCAGCAGCAAGATATTTTTTAAAGGCAGTAGATTTCGATATAGGTGAGTGTTTGCTGTTTCTTGTTTATGGTAAATCACTTCAGAAAGTAAGAAAATGTCAGTAATTAGTCATGGCAAATTGAGGGATTTTCCTGCTGGAAGACCTAGTTGAGATCAGGATTTGAAAGATTTTCTTTTGTCTCTTTAGTGTCACATAAAATAAGTCGGAGCCTTCACACAGACACTTCTGTAAAGAGTTTTACCAGTTTTACCAGTTTTTACAGCTCCACTTTTGGTACAGCTTCTGTAATAACAGGGATGTGTGGCCAGTGCAGGAATCATATGCTTCTTGCAACTGGGTAGCTGTGAAATGGGTGCATTAAAGAGACAGTTCACTCCTACTCTTACTGTTCTACTACAAAAGGTTGCTTTTTCTTCAGTAGCTTTGCAGGCAAGTAGTCAGCACAATTTTATTCTGAGACCTTATATATACACTTTATTGGTTTTGTTGGTTTTTTTTCCCCCTTTTATTTTTTTGAATGTAACTTAGTTTTTCGTGTATAAGTAGTTCTTGGCATATATTTTAGTATTTATGGGAATATTTATATCATCTTTTAATACAGTGGAAAAGTAGCCAAAGAGGTTGTGGAGGCAAGCTCGAAAATCCAGAGGGAACCTCCTGAAGTTCACAGGTATGTCGTGACATTCAATATTAAAACTTAAGGACTGAGGAGGGTTATTGTTCTCTACAGATAAATTATCTTTGCTTTACTGTCAGGTATAATGGCTGTCATTCAGAGGTTCCACAACCATGCATGCAAGCCTTGGGAAGTATGTGTTGCCAGTATTACAAAATTCTGACAGTAGTGTATTGTCTCCTACACAAGAGAGCCTAATCTGTGCTGCTTCAAAGCTGGTTTTAATCAATGAGTCAGATAGGCAGCTTATATTATTTTTTGTGTTATGCCACAAACTATTATTACATGATCCTGACAAAGAGGGACATTCTCATTTAATTCCTCATTCTTGTTTGTTTTTGAAAGGTTCTGTTTTGTATGTGTTTAAATTATACTTGATAATTTTTCCATAATCAGTCACATTAAAAAACATGAAGTTTATTCAGTAGACAGAAAGAAAGAAATATCAGGAAAAATTTGGCTTATTAGCAATAAGCAGCTAGACTTTGCAAGCAAACTAGTGCTTTCCAGTCCTTATCACTCATTGCAGTGATCGTGAAAATTGCTAAGAACCTTATTAAAGTACTTCAGAAAAGAAGGAGGCCAGCAGGGAAAGCTACTTAAACCTTTTTTTTTAAAAAGATTACTTAACTTTCTGAACATTTTTATTGGGAATTTTTTTTCAGAGTTGGGTGTGTGTGTGTTTGGTTTATTTTTACCCGAATATCACTATTCTGTCTATATTTGAGATAAAATTTTCCTTACTAAAGGGTAGGAATATACTTGTAGTAAATGTTTAAAATGTGTTGTACAGCCCTAGTATGGAATTGAAAGTAAGGCCATGCAAGGATGCTTTTGAGCATGCTTTTCTAGATTACATTTTAAAAATGGGGTAAGTGAAGGTCTAGAATGTGTTAAATGAGAACACAGAAGGCAGAACATAGATGTATAACTGAGGCAGAATAAAATACTTGGGTACACAAATGTATTTTGAGTAAGAATAGTTGTTCATATAAGGAAATATCGCCTACTTTAAGTGGGGTTTGTTTTGTCTAAGATTTTCACATAGCATTATTTTTTATCTTGTACTTTTGCTTGCTTTCAGTATTTAAAATTATCTTAAGCATATTTTTCAAAAAATGTGTACAGAAAGAAACAAATCAGAGAAAAAATAAAATTATAAAGCAACATCATATGGATTTAGTACCCATAAATAGCAATTTTTTTTATTATTATTTACCTTCTTAAAATGCTTGCATTTAAATATTATGGAAAATCCAAATTCAGTTTCTTAGGAAGACTAAAGAAAAGTCTAATGATTTCAGATGTTTTTATAGTTCAAGTTGTGAGATCACACTCAGGGGTAGNCGTCTCCCTGTGCTCCCACCCTTCAAGTCAATTCAGTTGTACCATGTCTGCATTGAGAAAGAAACATGCAGTTGAGAGGAGGGTACTGTTGTGTATCTTTGTGTTTGTATATTACACTTAAGGCGCTACAGACTGGAAATCAGTTGGAGTGTGTAGCCATACAGGATTAATGCAGTGGCAAGTTCTTCTGACAAATATGCACTGAATGATTTAATATTTTTCTTCCAGGGTATGCCTGAAGGAGGCATCTTTGTAGAAGCATTATGTGTGCTTCCAGGCACAAGTCCTATTTTGGTAGTTACTTTAATGTTCTTTACAACAAGCACAAAAATCCAGGGATTGACTAACAAGCCTATGGATGCTGGGTTGAGGTGACTGTAATGACAGTACTCTGAGTGCAAATCTTCTTTGGATAGTGAAAATTTGTCCTGGGTTACAGAAAAGTTCTGGTATCCACCTTTGTTGGAGGTGGGCTTATGGAGCATGCAGACGATCCAATATGGATTAACTACAAAGCTCACTTTATTAATGGAGTTTCTACAACCATGGTATTCTCGAAGTGCACGTGCATCAACATTACTGGTGCTTAGACACACAAACAATCACTCATTGGCTATAGGCTACAAGTTACTGTCTCTGTACTTGTCCTCCGAGCTCCCACAACCTCTGCAGGTGCCCATCTTCATGAGCACACAGAATCTAGCCAAGGCCAAACTCCCTTTGCTCTCTCAAGAGACTCACAGAGCTGGCAGGTTCCCACAATTCCCCCTTTTTTGTATTTATGCTAAAAAGATGTCTCAGATAGTCCATTGCAGGGCC
>WBMV01004056.1:0-42450 GCA_013396655.1 Campylorhamphus procurvoides
TGGGTGTTGAAAAACAGTTCTTGCGTTGTCCTCTGGATGCAAAAACAGAGAGAAAGAGAGCAAAATAAGTCTCCAAATGAACTGATGTTTAAAGTCCTCAGGCAGGCAGCACAACAGGCTCTCTCCCGCTCTCCCCGGCGCTGGTGCTCCTGCTCCCCGACCTCTGCGGGCCGTGCCCTGCCCCGCCCTGCCGGGGGCAGCTCAGCCATCCCAGCCGCTCCTGCTGCGGGGACGCTGTGTGGCTGCCTGGGGCTGTCTTAATGTGCCACCTCCCGGGGTCCCAGCGATGTTCCTGAGGGTCCCGGGAGGTGAGGGCTACAGATGCATTTGGCAGTGCTGGCGCAGAGGGGTCGCCGCCATCCTGTGGCCCCACTCCCTGCTGTGATGGCTTAGATAATGACTCACCTACCGGCTCTGGGGGAGTGTTATCTTCTCTTGCTGAATTTTGCAGCAAACAGCCAAGATGGTTTTCTTTAGTTTCAGAGGAGTTTTTAAGAGTCTTAAATACTGTCCTCCACGGCTTGGGAGTTTTTGCTTTTTGTTTATCACTGTCCCATTCAGAGTCATTAAAGGCATTTGTGAAATCGAGCTCTGGCTGGTTTTGCTGGGCCATTAAAATAAGTTTTACAACGGCAGGTCTTCTGAGCCGTGCTGCTTAAGCAGACGCTTCTTGCTTTGACCAGAAGACATCTGCACCCCAGTCCCCTACTTAACGTTCCCGAATACTTTTTAATAACTTCTTAGTAACTTGTAGTTCACAATTGCTCACCTGTGGTCCAGCCACAATGTGACGAATATNACCATTTCAGCATAATCACCTAGAATTTGGCAAGCCTTGAAAGAAGATAGTGCTGTGCAGAATATTTGCAGTATTCATCCATCCCATGAAAGAACCAACTTCAACAGGACTATGAGAGGAAAAATACTTTTATCCTTTAAGACATGAAATACAAGCTGTACCAAAGAATCCTACTAAAGAGTTTCAGCCAAGGAACATGGAAAATCTTTACACCTCTTTCATTTTGAAGATAATTGAAGATGGAGGAGCAGTATATATTAAGCCCAAGTAATATGTGACCAATTTTTAAAATTTGTCCATGAAAGCTTATTTTGAAATTTTCAGAAAAATAAATGAAGAATGTAGCTCTGTAACAAAATAAGGTCATTTGATATTTGCTTTGGATTCAAAACTTAGATTATTCTTAACTCTGGAACTGTGAGCAGTATTTCCACAGCATGTGTTAAGGTAGTAGTACATGTAACAGAGAAAAAAATATTATTTCTGATAGTATCTTCCAACAAACTTAAGATGAAAAAAAACACAAAACAACTCAGATAATGAAAAATGTCAAAAAAATGTAAAAATAGAAATTGTATAAACAGCAATTTTATATTTTCATAGTGGGCCATACTGTAGGAGAGAGACTCCCATAGTCTTGTCATTTTTAATTCATAGTACTCTCTTCAAGCTCATTTGTGATAATAGAGTGAAAATAATATAAGGCTGCATAGGTCTTGACTGAAGCATTTACTTTGTTATGAGTAATGCTTTATCAAACTGGCAAACTTGGCACAGAATGAAGATGACAGAGTCAACAGTATAATGGAATATCTTTCGCATACCCTTATTGTCCTTCCTTGACCCTACCCTATTGACCTCCTTATTATCCTGTGTATACATCTTGACCATGTCCAAGGGAAGTCACCTAGGAGGGATGCAGGGCTTTTATTTCCTTGCTGGAAAATTACATTGCCTGTTTTTTGCTATTTTTTTATATACTTATTACTAAGAACCAAATAAAAATAAATTTTCTAAGCCCATAAAATTGTTCAGCACAGAAGTCACAGACATTATTTTGATCTTTTTAACTTATATTCCCAGGGTAGGGCATGGAGGCTGGTTTCAGTTTAACCCCAGCCAGCAACCATGCAGCTGCCCACTCACTCGCCTACCAGTAAGGATCAGTGAGAGAACTGGAAGGGTGAAAACCAGAGAACTTGGGGGTTGAGATACAGACAGTTCAATAAGGAAAGCAAAAGCCACGCAAAAGCAAAGCAAAGCAAAGTATTAACTCACTGCTTTCCATGGGCAGGCAGGTGTTCAGCCATCTCCAGGGCAACAGGGCTCCATCATGGATAACTTTATACTCTAGGCATGATGTCATATGGCATGGAATTTCCCTGTGGTCACTTGGGGTCACCTAGCCTGGCTCTGTCTTCTCCCAGGGTCCCACACACCCCCAGCCTTCTTGCCAGCATGGCAGTACAAAAAGAGAAAAGGCCGTGGCTCTGTATAAGCACTTCTCAGCAATAACAAAAACATCTCTATTATTATCATTGTGTTCAGCATAAATCCAAAACACAACTCCATCTAGCCACTGTGAGGAAAATGAACTCTACCCCAGCCAAAACCAGCACAGGGAGGTATCCAAATGCTGTGGGCTGAAAGCTTCATATTGCTTTGAAAAAGATTTATACTGTGTGAATGTCCTGTTGCACATGTTTTGGTTATGAAACCTTCACTACTGTCTTAGTTCAAAGGAGAACTAAGATATCTATGTTGGCCAATAAATAATCCCTCTCCTTTAAATTTAGAGAACAGAACTTTAATTAGGAAAAATATATTTAAGGGAAAAAAAATAACAGTTCTTAACCACAACACATATATATATATACACAACAACAGTCTGNTTACTACTTTGTAACAACTTATGTTGTACTCAGATAGCTGGTAATTTTCATTTATAACTAATAAGTAAAACCTCAAAAGATTCTCTGCAATTTTTCAATCGTTTTACCATCCGTGACACTGTCATGGAAATAGGCTGAGGGTTACCAGCCCTTCCAAAACAATGATCCTGTAATCTCTGAAGGAATTTGTGAAGTTGAAGGTAAACTTCCTGTCTGTTAGAGAGGAAAATATCTAATCCCTAAACAGTTGAATGGATTTCCCTCCATGCATTGATTAACACTAAATCTTTTTAGATCTATTCCAGCTTCATTTCTCCCCTGGCATTTGAGTTGCTGGCCTAGAAATACATCATTCAAAATAGTCAGAATTCAGTTGAGAACTCCACTATAAATAATGTTTCCACTGTACAGAAAAGTGACTATCATATACATTTTAACCAAACAAGAAGAGCTCTAACTGTGCAGTAACTCCCATTTTATGCTGCAGTGTTGAGTGGGGGATGATAGCAAGTCTTGGTATGCAGCTGGAAGGAATGAAATCTTGAACTCCAGGTAAAATTTTACTATTTAGTTTGACCATTGCCACCACATACATTTGAATAAAATGAGTAGCAAAGAATACAGACTTGGTAATTTCAAAACAGGTTTAAGTCTGCTTACTCTTTTTCTTTCTTGCAACTATAAAATGTAATTATTAATTCCAGTGGATTTCTCAATTGCCAGTTTTGTGAGGAAACAGAAACATCTCAAGTAGTGTAACATAAAAACAAGGAAAGAAAATTGTTTCTTTGATAAACTCTTAGATCAAACTACACTTCTAATCTGGTCACCTAGAGGCATTTCAGAGCTCTGTAAAACACTTCTTTTTCTAAAAAAACAATTATTATTCCAAGGGGTTGAGAATACAAAACTGGAATGTGTCTTAAGAAAAGGGGGTTTGAATTGACTTGCTCAGGACATACATATTATCCAATATAGTCAGTAGAGATCCAAAACATGGTAAGAATTACCACATCAAAAATTCAAAGAAACAAGCACATATTTTAAAAACTCTAAGCCTTCTCTGTACTTGCTCTAATTTTACTTTGGTTAATTTAGGTTTTTCAAGTTATGATTAGTACCTTTAAATTTTTTTAATACATTTTGAATACTGATGATTTTTATTTGAGTTTTTTTGGACAGCTAGAGAATCCTTTTATGAAACAGATATATCCCTCACTGAATTATATTTTCAAAACAAAGAAACAAAAAGAAAGTCAAGGGGGTTTTTTTTGTTTGTTTGTTTTTCCCTTCAGAATACAAAGAAGAATTGATTGTTATACTCCTGGTTACTGCTATTCCAGGGGCTTTAAAAGTTGTAACTGTAATATACTGCCCTTTTATTCACAAAAATAAGGCAAAATAGGTGACTTGCATTCATCTATGAACATTTGTCCCTGTCACTTTTTTGTCCGATTAAAGCTGCATCCAGCTGATGTGGTGCCCAGGGTCCTGGGGGCATGCTACCTGTGTTTTGTGGGGGGGTCTTTTTTTAGATAAGTTTTCCTGTTGTGGGAGGAAAGTCTATCTCTTCCTATGCAAATTAGTTATCAAGCAGAGTTTGTTCTTCCAGACGTTTCTGGAAATGGGCCAGACGACTTCAGGAGGCTTTGGTGATCCCCTGCCTCTACTGGATTGATCTTTGGTTGACAATCCTTGCCTGGTTTTCAAGCACATTCCTGTGCTTGCACTATACTCCATGGTGCTTATTTCCAGAAGCCAGGATGAGGATGTTTGTCCAAGAAACACACGGCCCTACCTCTGTATGGCCCCATTCTCCAGGCACATCTTGTTCTTTCTCACAGTATATTCTTCCCAGAAGTCCTTGGTTGGCTCCATGGCTTTCTGCCTACTGGTGTTTGAGACACACATATTAGCCTCTTATCTTCTGGGCTTCTACATCTGGATGAATCAAACCTTTTTGGCTTCATAGTTAAACTGAAAGAGGATGATCTCTGTAGGTCAAAGAAAGAAACGTAATTTAGGTTTTTGTCAATATATAGATTGTGAGATTCCATTACTTTTAATCTTGCAAATTTTAAATTTCTTTTTAAGGTAGTTATTCTAAATGTTACCATAGCATTCTGTTCATTATTGATAGAATCATTCATGGTAAAGCTGTTAAGAAAGAGGTGTATCCACAGAAATGTTTTTTTATGCAGAATATTTTGTATGAAAATGTAATGCCCTCTCTAACTTTTAGGTCAATCTTATTAAATAAAATGTACTGTGCATAAATTCTATTTAAAAATGACTGTAAAATCAGATAGCTACAGATAACTGCACCTTTTTACATGACCTATGGCGGAATATCTTATACTTATTTGAAATCCCTCAAATTTTCAGAACATGCTATAACATATGTGAGTCTTGTACTAGTCTTTTTTTTTTATGAATGTAGTAAAATCCTTTCAGGAAGAGCTAGGAAGCAGTTCTACTATCAAAAAATTGTCCTAATATTTTATTTAATTAAGATAGATGGGGGAAATTAAAGAAAAAAAATTGTTGCAGAAAAAGGAGGGAATTAATTTTAAGTAGTTGCACTTTCTCATGAGCGAAAATTGTATTGCTCTTGAAGAAAAAGGGGTAAAATTTGGTTTCCAGAACCTAATACTGCACAATACCAAAGTTCTGTGTGTCCTCTTTCAATTATTGAAACTGCTCTCTTACTGTATGACTAAACCTCTGTGCACATAAAAAAAGGTGACAAGACTTAAAGAATGCAATAAATTGTCTCATAATAATGTGAAAGTAGAAAATTCACATAAGATAAGGCCATGACAGGAACTTGTGATAATTTAAGACTGGAAACAATGAGACCCAGGCCTGGTAAGGCAAGTCTGAACAAAGATTCCCATCATGGGAAACTGAGAAAGGAGAACATTAATTACAGACCTAAATGAAGATGAAGTTTGAAATTAACACATCAGACAAAATTCCACTCTGCAAGCTGTAGGAAAGAAAACAACTGCTTATACACATGCCAGCCCAAACTGTGGGAAAGACATCTATTCCCATGAATACCTGGGGCTTGGACTGTATAAAAGTGGTACTCCAGAGACATGACTTCAGGACCTGCACCGCCGAGAAGACCAGAAGAAGGACGCAGAAGCGTGTTGTCAGGATCCATGTGGTGGTAATATCTTTATCAATTTACTTAATTTCTGTGTCTCTCAGTCTCTTTTCCCCTGTCTGTCTCCCCACCTTCTTCACTCTCTATTTCTCTCTCTCTACCTCATATTTGCTGTTAAAAGAAACCAGCACTATTGACTTTGGCATATGATCTCATTTGCACCTTGAATCAGAGAGAAGCATCTGTTAATAACCAATTCCTAACAGAAGGGCAGTGAATATTTGATCCTCTAGAACATAATTGATGGAGAGAAAGAGAAAAAGGAAAGAAAAGGGAATGTACAGTTAAGTCAGTGAAAAATAAGGATTGCTGCCCCAGAAAATAACCTTCATTATATTCAATCATAGTCAGGATTTTATATATAGCCTCATGAAGTGGAGTGAAAAGGCACATCAAGAGTTAAACCAAAAATATTTACAGTATTGGGAACCTTTTCTTTCTTTGAGCACAAATATATTTCAAAGTGTGCTGTACTCTCCCAATTAGCTAAGGTTACCAGTACTTTCTAAAACCAGGCTACAGGGGTAGTCCAATCAATATTATGGTATGCAGTTAAACTCTGATATTACTTAGACCACATATTTTTCTGCATTTCATATAAAACAAAGTATTTTTACTCACTATCTACATTTTAATTATTTCAATCATACAAAATTAATACTATTTATTGAATAAGGTGTAATACTTTGTAAAGAACATCAGAAAATGCAGCCCTCAATTTTTCATTTAAGTATTATTACTGCCCTTGTTTAGATACCCTTAAAATATCCATGCAATGGTCCTTCAGCATCACACTTCAGAAAGACTTGCAAGTCATGAGTCTCAAAACAGGTGGAATTGCAAGATATGTTCAAAATAAAGAAATATCACAAATCTAATGCCTGGATTCTTCTGACTCTGCTGTTTAGTAGTAATTCCAGATAGTCCATATTTAACATCAAACATTTTCAAAAATTTGCCAATTAACTTGAATATATTGTTGTTGCTTAAATTGGATGAAGTGCATACTACAAGGAAAGTCCACAGAAATAATGCAATTTTTTCAATTAATAAAAAACTATTTTATGTAAACAAATATGTAATGAGATAAAATCACGGACATTAGTATGAATAAAAAAAAATATTTCATTTACTAAACCTTAAACTGGATTTCACACTTTTGAAAGGTACTAGGAATCTGCTCTGAGTGGCACTATCCATCAGCAGGTGGGTGATGCAGGTGCGAAATAGTCTCAATTTACTGTCCACATAAATGCCTCCACAGTCTTATACCCAGATAATGGAGAATAACTGAAAGTTTGTTAGTGTGAGCATGAGACAATATATCTGTACCATAGTTCTTCCTACAGTAAAGCTGTTGGTTCAAATTATGTGTCACCTTCTACCCCTTGGTTGTGCATTTTCTACCTGTTGAAAACAAATTACCCGCCCTTGAAGGAAAAAAATCTCTCAGGCTTACAGGGATAGCAATATGTTCGACTATAAATCAAGTTTTTCCACCAATATGTAACTCTTGAAACAAGTGCAAATTGCTATTCCCAGAAAAAAAAAAAAAAAGGAGAAAAGAAAAGAAAAAAGAAAAATATCCTTATGCATCATTCTGTAGAACAGTGTCTAAATTTGTTCTACTGGTCTGAAATGTCATTCTTTGGTACTCTTTTAATACCTAATCCAAATGAAATTCAGAGGTGATAAGCTCCCAGCTTCTCATGAGCACAGTAAAATACACCACATGGGCTCATTTTCATCAGAGAAGTGAACTTACCCCAAGAATACTTACATGAGCTGATTCTGTGTAGTCTGGTTCCAAGTTTTGGTATTACAAACCTGGGATTCAGAAGTAATTTCTTTACAATTAAAGTCAACTTTATTTTTTTCTTCTCATGTTTAACTTTATATTATACTTATTCAAACTCAACAGCTACCTTCAATTTTAATGAAGAAGATGTTTCATAATCAAGATGTTCTGTTATGAATTGCTGCTGGGGACCTAATTTTAATTTTATCAAGGGCTCTGTGTTTTTATAAGTCCCCGGCAAATAGAGCCCCTGACCCTCCTAATCCTCTTAAAGGACCTTTTCATCTCTTATTCTATCTTTGCAATTTTTCTTAACATGTCCCTTTTTCCCACAATAGTAGCATTCTACTTGGACTTTAGACTTTTTAGTTCTCTCTTCATTCATTCCCTGGGGAGGGCATGCCCTTCCCTCAAACGGCTTCTGCCCTTCCCGGACTCCTGCGACTAGAATCCCAGCCTGTCTCTTCTGACTTTTTTTTTTTTTCCTCCCTCTTAACATATACTTTTTGTGCTTCCCTTAGCAATTGGTCTAATCTCTTATTTTGCCAATCTTCAATTTTCTCTAGTTTTTTCCCTATATCTTCCCAAGACTTTGCTACAAAGTACATTTTTAAAAGGGCTTGCCCCATCAGTGTTTCGGGGTCCAACCCTGAATACAATTGAAAAGCCTTTTGCAATCTTTCAAGCTATTTGGTAGATGATTTTGGTGTTCTTTAAATGCTTTGTTTATGTTTTATCCTTTCGGCACCAATTCTCTTATTCTCTATATTGTCATGTTACCCAAGTCTCTCATATGTCCTTGGTGCAAGGGATTCTGATTACTCCAATTTGGTCTCTGCAGGGGCCATTCTATGTCAGAAACTGGTCCCTGCTGGTGCCTTTGATCCTAATGCCACATACCGGCTCTCCTTATCATATCTTTTTCCTCAGATATAAACAGGATGCCTAAGATGGATTGCATCTCACCTCACATATAGAGATTTGGTCCTAGGAATTGGTCTAATCTCTCAGAGACCCCTAAAGGGTCCTCTAAAATGACCATCTTTTCCCGGGACTTACCCTTTCTAGAAGGGTAATCATCACAATATTTAATTATTAATTGTAAAGGGCTATCTGGGGGAATATCGGGCAACTTCATATTTCTATTTTGATTTGTTTCCTTACTCCTTTTCTGTCTCATCATCCAGGGTGCCACAGTTACACTGTGCCTCACACTTCCCCCTTTTCATTGCCTACGCCCTCGTGGGCAATAGGAACCGGAATACCGAGGGGTCCGCTTTCGATCCGTCCGAAGGACGTCTCACTCACTCATACCCTGGGAAAACTTCCCCGACCGGGCGGCACACGCGTACACTATACTTACCCACTCCTTGGGTCTTCACCTGGGTCTTTGTGCACAAAAATTACGGGGAACTGCAGTATCCTTTTGCTCACTAATCCAAATTTAGGGTCGAATGTCCAGCTCCTGCACCACAGGGAAACAACACCGGGGCTGTCTAAAGGACGGGGCGCGCCTTCCCGATGGAAGTTCCCTGTCTGCAGGGGAAATGGACATCTGAGTCATGGCACCAATTGTAATAAACTGTGGAGGCCAATATGCAGTTAACAATATTTATTAGTGAGCAAAAGCAGCACTGGGTGGCTTGGGGTCTCCTGCCCCACCAACAGACTGCAACTAACTGAGCCCTGTCTGGGCCTTTTATACAGTTCTTCTTCTGGGTTCCGCAACTGGTCGTGATGCCTCTGCGCCTGCGTCTGCCTGTTGCTACGTGGTCGTTTCTTGCCTTCTGGTGGTCGTTGGGCTGAAGGCTCATCCTCCTCCTCAGATATCTACCCCCCTCTGCCCATGCGCTTTCCGCAAGATTAACTTGATTACACAAAGCTTAAGATAGATTACTTATAGGTTACATACTTGGTTACACAAAAACTATAGAGCAAGCACACCAAAGGACTCAACAAGAATAGAGAGGTTTATCTATGTCAAATGTTCTTCTCTCCCTGTTCTCTACCTGGATATCTGCATTTTTCTCTGTCTCATGCTAATGTTGCTTTGTGTGAGTTTGAGTGCAGCAAAATTTTCTACTAACAGCATATTACATGAATGTAGCAGTAGTCAGGGCTTCTTTTTTTTTAACTTCTGCAATAAATAATCTTCATTGTCAATTGTCAAGCTACCTAAAAAAAGAGCAAAATTTTATCTTTTCATGTCATGAAAATGAGGAATTTTTCTGTATAAAGGTAAGTGACAGATCTTTTATAATTTCAGCTGAAATGATGAACTAACAAATGAAGTATCAAGGGGCTATCTCTGAACAAAAAAAGTTTTTCAACCTGAAGTGCATTAATATAATGAAAAGTTTATAATAAATGCATTCCTGATTAAATAAGTGAAATAACTGAGCTAGTGTTTGAAAGCCATAAAATAAGTGAAAAACTCAAGGTGTCCTTGAAAAGATGTGTTGGTTTAAAGGTAAACCAGCAGAAGGCATGAATCCAACTCAAGAGAGATTAGAAGTCAGAGTTACAATTTACTTTAAAATATTGCAATAAATGCAATGATACAAAGAAAAAATGTCTTTATCCCACAAAAACCAAATGTATAACCCAGCACCCTGGAGCACGACCAGAATGGAGTTTGTTAGCTCATGTGCTGCACACCACGTGGTCCCCCTGAGTACAAAGTAAAAGGAAAGGAAAACCTGTTGATGAGGATGGTGGTTGAAGTCTGATCAAGAGTGTCACTTTCAGTTCTGCTGAGCTTCTGGTCCTCCTCTGGATCTGATGAGTGGTACCAGAAGTCCCAAAACCTGAAGATTATGTATGCTCAGATTCAGGTGGGAATGCCCAGTATCTCCCCCAGGCAAGGAGTTTCACAATGGGTGATTTAGCTCTGCGAGTTGTGGGATATTTTTGGAATCTTTGATAGCCCATTAACAGATGTGACCCCTCAGGGTGGGTGTGAAGGTGCTAATGCCTCCCCAGAGGGAAGTTATTGGTGTGAAGACAAGAACACTTGCTATCTTTTGGGTTCCTTAACACACAGTTTGTAGCCTGAAGGGTCAGATGTGCAATGGGCAGCTGCTACAAACAGTCCATTATTAACAGTTTATCAGAAATGACATGGAGGGTGTAGAATACACAGTTTTAGTTACACCCACACAGTGATAAGCTGGTCCGGGCACTGTAACTAGGACACAGTACTATATCTAACAGGTCAGATTAGTAGAATTCAATAGAAAGAATTTTTTAGTAGCTCTATTCAATTTTTTGTCTCAGCAGTTTCCTCTATTATAGTTTTTAATACAGTAATACCATGACTAATGTTGATAAAGCAACCAACTTGCATAGTTACAGAATTATGCAAAGGATGAATTTTTAATACACTCTATAAACAAACACATCCTGCAAGAATGACAAGTAGTCATTGACTGTCCTGCAGATTTGAATCCTTCTGTGCTGGTGATCATGAGAGGAGGAAGTTGCACCAAGGCAGACATCAGAAAAGATTATTTTTATTTAAAATCCTGGAATTTTCAAGGCATAGCTAAGAAAGTTTACTTCAGTTGAACCAGGCAAATGAGTCTGGGCTTTACAAGTATTAAAACTTCAATGAAATACAGGAAATTTTGCAAGCAGAACAGGCAGGGAATCTGGAAGTCCTAAATTTGCTATTCTTGTGGTTTTGCCATTTCTTTAGCATTATGAAGATGGTTAGTGCAGTAAGAGTAAGCCTAGATGCTTTGCTGTTTTGCCTGTTTATATGAGGGATCCAGAGAAGGATTTGGTAGATCCTTCTTCCAACTTTTTTGTTGTTATTCAGTCATGGTGAACACAGTAGTGCCAGGTTAATGGCTGGAACTCATGATCTTAGAGGGTTTTTTTAATAAAAAGCTACTGAGACGATTATATCTGTTAAACTTGAATTATTTTTCACTGATTTGTGAAGATTAAGATCTCTAAAGAATAGAAGTGAATGCTCTCGGTCTACATGCTCATTTTTACTACTTATATTTTTGAGAAATATTTGCAAAGAAAGCATACTTGAATTCTTTCTGTGCACAGACACTAAGGATTCCAATAACCTGCTCTCTGAGAACTCTAAAAAATTTCATGGTATGTCCTCACCCAGTCAGTGTTTATTCCTTTAAATTATATATCTTTATGTACTTTTACATTGCAACTGAAGTTTCTTACCATGAAAATACAAAATATTCCAGTGTAGAAATAATGGTCTCCCTTGGCTGCCTGGTAAAAAGAAACAACTTATTTTTTTTTCTTTTTAAAAAAAAAGAAAACAAAAAAACTCCACATTGGTTAAAATGCTGCATAAAACTATCCAACTTACATGTTCTGAATTTTCCTCTTGATGGTATGCACTGACTATAGAACAAGTTTAAAGAAATTAGTCCTCATAAAATAATGGCAATTTTAAGAATACCTGTATTCTTCTGAAAGTGAAGCATTTCTCAAGAATATACATATTTTTAATATTCTTACTCCATATTTTTTTCTTCTTAGACACATCAAATCATTAATGCATCAGCATCTGAGAGAGCAGGCACTCTTATTTTCAATTTTATGTTGACAAATGTCATTGAGTGAAAATCCAAATTTTACTGGTGGCATAATCTAATTGAGCACTACTATATATTGCTGAAATTCCATAAGCCTTTGTAGTGGGCACTTTATCATTTTGACACTCTTTTCTTCCAAAACATGGGGATCAGTAGTGGCATTTCTAAACATATTTTTCACTGCAAGCCACTAAACTACTGATCAGTAAAAACCTGGCCCAAACATTTAATATCCAATAAGAATTAATGAACCAGGTGACTCATACATTTTCTACCTTGCTTGTTAGGATAGGATTTTTAGCAGTTGCAAAATTCGCATGAAACCATACAAAGAGCAATGTTTTCCTTATGAAAGTACTTCAGTGAGATTTTTCCAAAGTGTATGTGTATGCAGTCAATGTGTATGTCTTCATATTAATATGTCTATGTATAGGTCTATATTCTGCTCAAATATAGCAGAAATAACATGGTTCTGAAAATCTATTCTGTTCTTGGTGAAGTCATAAGATATGTGAGAGAAATGAAATAATAAATCTTTGATCTAAGAATACCCATATAGTTATCAAGGATCATGGCCCGAGGCCAGATAAACTGGGGGAAAAACCCCATATAACAAAGAAATCTCAACCTGTCTGGAACTACTTGATGGTGTCTAATGCAATTAAGTGATGCTTGAAACAAGCTACCATATTCTTAGTTAAAATAACAGGAGATTGGTTTAGTAAGCTATATTGCCATGGTGCGTGGAACATTTCTCTAAAAATCTAGCTGTAGCAATTGGGAAAACATTGCTATTATAATAATGTGGAAATAATATGTCAGTTAAATTGAACTTCAGCATATGAATAGGTACATCACATTATAGCTGTGTATATAAACTTGCAAATAAGCAAGTGCAAACAAAACAGTTAAAACACCAACAAAAAGCCCTTATGTAAAGACTAGGGATTACGAAAACATTTATCTGCCCCCTAAAACTTTAATAGTTGTTACTCAGTTTGACTCTACCTGTGCACCTAAAGCACTCTATAAAATACTAAAATACTTCTATACTGTGCACTTTACAAATACCCTAGAATTTAATAAAGATTTAAAATTAGCTAAGCTTCAAAAGTTGTGTTGAACTATGTTTTCACAAAGCAGTTTTAATCCAGAAAAATATATATTTTGAATTATAACTAAAAGTAGTTTCAATCTCTTCCCTTTTCTCAGAACCCAGAAGTGTCCAATTGTTAATTTTACTTCATATTTTTAAGATTAGATATACATTAGCAAGCATTATGATGCAATGGCAGTGGAATAATAAAAGAAATCAATAGGAAGGCCCAGAACACAATACATCTGGTATGAAAAATTTGCTTTAGATTAACTACATAATCATCTCATGGACTAAAGAAACATTGGCAAATATTACGTGTGCTTCTGAAACACATCTGGTTTAGTTCCAGAACCCAAACTGGACTAAAGAAGCCTAATTTTTGTAAAATGAAATTGCTCTGCAGTAAGAACCAAAGTAAGGGAATACCTCAAGAGTCAATGAACTCTGTGATTCTTTTTCAGTCTCTGGTGAGAAAGGTAGTCTTTGGTGCACAAACTGTAGGACGGATTGACAACCAAACTATCACAGTCACAGTTTGTCACTGTGATCCCACTAAGACTGCTTTGCAGGCAGAAAATTACACTGTCATGAGCCTTCCTGATCTAGCACCTGATCAGATCTATGATTTATGTGTCCACATCAAAATGAAGCTGTGAAAACACCAGAGAAAACATGACAGTTGTAGGGAATGAGCACATTACAAAACCTAATAAACAAATGTGACAGGCAGGGACTCAGTTCCCCTTTTTGCCCAGACTATCCTGCCACATTAATTCACTAATTAACCATTCAGTATTAAGATCTCATAATTTATGAGACTCTTAATATCTCTAATATCTCTTAATATCTTAATATCTCTTATGTAACTCTTAATATCATGTGCCTGTGACCAAAAAAAAATACCTTTTAGCTAGCTGATGTTGAGTGTGCTCATTCTTCTTCCTCCATCTTAGTGCAGGTGTCCCCGGTATCCCATTGGGAAGCAGGAAAGACTCAGCAGTGCATCTGCTTCAAAAAGTCTTTTGGGTAATCTGCCATTTCATACCCTGGAACTTGAAGGTTTGGTCTAAACCATTTTCTTACATTAGTAGATTCCGAGGAAACTGGCAGAAAGAAAGATAATGGATGCAGGAAACATCAGTCTTCAGGTGACCATGGCTACATAATGGCCCTTCAGCTCTTCCTGGCCATCTCTCCTTCCTACCTGGTGCTCTTGCTTTGATCTAATGGTGCGGCTTCCAGCAGCATGAGTTGGGGTAGCCAAAACCTAAGCAAGAGTTGAGTGAACAGTCACATCACTGAAATAAAATACTTGAAGAAATGCTTTAATAAATGTAAACTCATGCTTTTAACTTCTTAACTATATATTAAATATCGTTCAAAGTGTAAAGTATATAAGACAGCAGGCAGCACAGATATGTGATCTCCTTACACCTAGCAGTAAGATATAAATTTCCGTTTGCTGTACTTGTTAGCAATTAAGGAGACCAAGAAATTTTATGTCTATTGTTCTGTATATTTCTCTGGCCATTTTTTAACAGTATTGCACTTAGGACACTTCTATTAGAAATCAAAGATCACAGTAAACTACTATGATACTGCCTAGCTACATAATACAGCAGTCAGACATCTACGATCTGAAAAACTAGCCTGATATTAACCACATAGGATCTTTAAAATAGACTTTTCTATACTTTTACAATTTAAATAACTATGTCAGCCTCCAGGTACCATGATAGCAGAGGAAACTATACTAGCTGGAGGCAGTATCCACACAACTGACAGGATAGTCCATTGCTTTGGGAGGAAAGTGGCAAGCAGATAGGAAACAGAGAGACTGTAAGACTCTTAAGCTATCTTTGCAGTATAGAATCATACCTTGGTAAATCAATCAAATTTGTCTCATGAATCACAGAATTGTTAGGGTTGGAAGTGACATTTAAAGATTATCTAGTCCAGCCTCTCTGCCAAGGCAGGGCTGCCTAGAACAGGTTACGCAGGAATGCATCTGGGTGGGTTTTGAATATCCAGCAACATATGCTTTAGTATATGCTAATACAAAACAGTTGTGAAGGTCCCTATTACGTGATTCTAACCTACAGAAAAGGCAAAGAGTCCTACCAAGGCTGTGCATAGCCCTGGAACAAATGACTATCGAAGACTAGTTTATTGAGATAGTTTATCTACAAGTAAGTGGAACATAACTAGGTTCTGGTTTAAGGGAACTGGTGTTGCGGTAGGAGAGAACATATAACTGAAGCCTGAGAGACAAGGGTATAGCTTGAGGAGGTATAATTGAATGCACAGAGGTGGAAGAAAACTATGGTGTAGGACCTGGTCATAGACCCTTAGTTCATATGATAAAACTACCCTGAAAGAAGGTGAGGAAGCTGTGGAGGACTTTCAGTGGAGAGCAATGTATTCCAGTAAGGCTGGGTCTTACTGAAGGTTATGGGTTTGATGTCATGGTAGGTGGGAAAATAAGAGAGCTGTAAACACCAATAGAGATGGAAGAGACATTTCTGCCTCTATGATTGATAGTGCCATCAATAATACTTATCTGAATTCAACTGTGGCTCACACGGTGTTCCTAGGGTGCAAATCTGAATTAAGGAATACAAAATTTCACCCAACATTTGTCTTTTGTTTACAACAGACATGCTTCTTAGGATTTTTAAAAATATCTTTCCAGATAGCTATATTTGATGAAAATTTTAAAAGTTTTATAAATAGAAACTAACTCTTTATTTAATATGTATCACTCAATTGCCTGTTATGAATTGAGGCTGTTCTCTATTTCTATAAGTACTACCTTAATTTTCCTCTTCTCTTTCTGCAACACATATCTAGGCTTTAGAAGTGAAAACGAAACTTTCCAAAGAAAGTTATATTTTGCCTATTCTGAGGCCTGTTTTCAGAAGGGTATTAAGAATGTTGTGCTCATTGGAAAATACACTTTTATTACTGTGTAACTGATCCCTTTGAAAATTCTACAAGTTTTTACCTATGCAGAAGTTAGAGATCATACTGCTAGAGACAGGAAAAAAAAATGTTGATGGTAGATTTTTTTTTCTTTTTTTTTAACTCTTAGTTCCCAAGGGGCTTTTTAAAAATCTTAAAAGATTTTACTTTAGGAAATTAGAACAGCCCCGAATTTAATTTTAAATACCATTATTTCAAATAAGTCCCAAGAAAGGTAGGGCTGTGAAAAATTAATAGAACAAAATCTCCTTTTCCTTTTTCTTAGGAAAATATTACTTTAGCAGTAAAATAATAAAAACTGAAAAGAAATGCAAACCATATGAAATCTATTTTTATACTGTGCCCCTGGGCTGCCACTGTCTTCCACTGCAAAGGACCAGTCCAACAGAAAACCAAGGTTGCTGAACTCGAACATATAATTTGTCAAACATCTTTAGCTGACTTTGTGAATGCGAAGTTTGTTATGAGGGGAATAAAATTAAACTTGTATTACTGACAGTTAATTTTTTATTGTACAATATAAAATTTTAAATATATCTCAAACATAGAATAAGAATTGAGAATTAAGGTAATGACAAATTTGTGAGTGCATGTTTTCTACTTTTTCTTAATGTGTATTGTGCTAATTCAAAGGCTATACAACTTTATACAACTCATGAAAAATAAATTCCTCATACTTTCTATTACAGAATTTTTTGTTTGTTTTTGTTTTATTTGCATCAGTAATTTTAAAATTAAAACAATTTTATTGCAAATGTTTCAATCATGATGAACAACCCTTTTATTAACATTTTTTTTTCTGCAAAAATATTTTGAATGTTAATATATGCACTGACTGGAATGAAATGAGATTTTTTGGTCAATCAAAGATGTCATCTGAATTATGTTTCTCAACTTTGACTAACTTTTTTTTTTTTTCTAAAGGATCTCATAGGAACAGATGATTATTCATATGATTTCACTCTGCTCTTCTGAGGCCCCACCTAGAGTGCTGTGTCCAGGTCTGAGTTACACAGCACCTGATTGACTCTCTAGAGGAGGGTCATGACAATGACTAGAGGAATGAAAAATCCCTCCTGTGAGGAAAGGCTGAGAGACTTAGGATTGTTCAGCCTGGAAAAGAGAAGGCTTTGGGGTGACCTTATAGCAGCTTTCTGATACCAATAGGGAGCTTACAAGAAAGATAGAGAGGCGCTTTTTACAGGGGCATGTAGTAATAGGACAAACAGGAATGGCTTTAAATTGAAAATAATTTAAAATAAGATTGGATATTAGGAGGAAATTTTTTACTATGAGGACACTGGCACAGGTTGCCCAGAGAAGCTGTGGATGCCCCATCCAAGGGGTGTTCAAGGCCAGGCTGGATGAGGCTTTGACCAGCTTGGTCTAGTGGAAGATGTCCCTGCCCATGGCAGGGGTGGGGCTGGAAACAGGTGATCTTTGAGGTCCCTTTCAACCTAAACCATCCTATGATTCTGTGATTTAAGTTAGGAATGAACAGTCTCTTTTTTCTGTCCAAATAATGGAATTTATACAATACTATACGAGACACTATGAGATATTCTCCAAAAAAGTCTAAAGATAGGTAGATACAGCAGTATGACCAGCTACTTAAGAAAGACATCATGTTTTACCAAACGACACGTCAGATGAAAAATTCCAGTTGTACAGCTGTCACTTCAAATCCCCTCCCCAGGGGTTAATAATAAAGGTAAATATTGCCATAAGAAATTCTGAAGAGTAAATATCAGGGGACATTTCATATTTTTGTTACAGTTACAAGAGCAGAAAACTGAATAGTGAGCAAGTGAAATCAAAATGAAAAAAAGACCAAAAAAAAAAAAGAGCAACAACAACAAAACAAACAAAAAAACCACCCCAAAACCCACAAACAAAAAACAAACAAACAAATAAAAAACAAAGCATACAGAAAATTGGCAGTATTGAAGAACTTTACATAAATCAAACTGTGGAAAAATCATCTCACAAATTAAATGAGCCCCATTTCATAAGTAAGCAGAAGAAAGCAAGTATTGGCTGTTGAGATAGTGAATAACATCAGAGGCTTTTGTTTTCGCTCTTAGTTGCTGTACAACATTAGGTCATTGACTCACTTTAAACAAGGGAAGCTCATTAGAAAATGAGGAATTAAAGATTTAATACTGAAAAGTGTTGTGTTTCTCTGTATTTGGAATAGAATGAAAAAGTGATCTATTAAGAAAAGTGATCAATTTTTTTTGGCAGATGAGAGAAATGGTATCTCTTTTGTTATTGTTAGTGACGTTTCCTGCAAGAACAACGTATCAAAAGTCAGTGGTGCAGATGAAAGACATGAGAATAATAATTTCCTGGAAAACTTCACTTGAGCTGGTGAAGGTTTGTTAGAGACAGAATTATTCTATTTAGAGGAGGAATTTTACCAAATTTCTCTCACTGTAGGTAAGATTTATCACATATTAGGTGTGTGTTTCTCGCATCATATAAAAGTAAATTTTTATGTAAAAATTAAAATAAATAATTTGTTAAAGTCATAAGTTAAATGTAATTAAAATATATAATACTGAAATTCTAATTTTCAAATTGTAATTTGGTGAGTTTTGCTCATTTCTGTAGAGGGTTGTAATTAATTCGTTTTGCTAAGATTGAAGTGAACGACGTTGAAAAATATCAGATTCTTCACATGACATCACACCTTGGGGCTCTCAGAGGGTTTTTTCTGCGGGTTAGTTTCAGCAAACTACAAAACAGTATTTATTTTTACTTTTCGTATGCGCCTTTTTAAACTTGCACTTTTCACTCACCATAGCTGTCCATACAAACATAGTTATTTCAAGCTAGGCAGCATTATGCTCCATTCTACCTGATGTAGCAGAACCGAGACCACCAGAAAGTGCTATAACGCCAGAGTATGCTCAGTAAAAATGAAGTCATAGGTGACCTTACCTGCTACACTCTAATAGGTTTCTACCAGGTGTAGGTAAATGAGAGCTCTTTAAAGAATTCCACCTTCTTCTTGTGTCTCCAGTTGTTAGAAAAAGTATAGGTTATAATCCTGAGAGTGAGGGTGTATGTTTTGGTAGATTTCAGGTTCCTATCCTAAACTATGGGGCTGCTACAATGTCTTTTTCAGACTTTTGTAACAATCACTTTTAGCAGGAGATAGGAAAAAAATTTAAAAAAGTTTTCACTAATTTATTTTCAGGATTTGTTGGAATAGTTCTTGATGAAACTTTGAAAGAAACTCACTCTAAATATTCAAGCAGCTTCCTGAGAAAGTGTTGTATTGGAAACTGTGAGATGGCTAAACTTATTACCTAGATCTGCTTCTGAAGTCATATTAAAACTAATTTATTTTATTTACATGAATACGAACATTAATATTCCATGGATTTATAGAATATTATTCCATCAATATAAGAAAGTGTCAGGACTACAGAACTGGCTGAATTAGGAATTGCACGTACAACAGAACAGGTTCAAAGGATTTGAAGACTGATTTTACAAAAAAAAAATCCTTAAAAAGTCAGTTTTCTAAAAAAAAAAAGGCTGTTCTACATTGTCATTCCACATAATTTTCTAGATGAAAACCCTCATACATTTTCAAGGAGAATTTATGCTAATGACTATTCTAATCCAGTCCCAGTACATTTGCAGAGTTGGAACAAAAACTTAGAGAGCTATAATCTATTCCCAGTGTAGTACATGACTTCAGAAACCAGAATCTGCTGGATAGGCACTTAACCAATTACTGTTCAGGGATGCCACGTTTACCTAATTCTTTTGACAAGCTTAGATTATTTGAACTAGGCAATAATTCAGCTTGCATGGTAGCATGAGATGAATTAAACAACTCAGTGTCATTATAACAATTGAAGGTATGTGATACTATACTTCTGAGAGTAAGATGTGCAGAGCCATTGTTTTCTGGTAGAAACCATGTTCCCCAGAGCAATTGGTTCTTATGAATATGGATGGCGGTTGTTAGAGAAAAAGAATCTACATATGACTCCAGTTAAGGGTGGATTTTTTTTTAAGACACTGTGCTTGAGTGAAAAGGAAAGTTAGACTAAGAGGATGTGATGTGTCACCTTTTGCAGTTCCCTCATTCCCAGAATCTCTTACCTGCATAGGCAAAGCTGCTCCATTTGCATATTTAGAATTATTTTTAATTATGCAGGTCCTAAACTTTCTTCAAACCAGTTTTTTTTTTTTTTTTTTTTAGAATCAGGTCCTGGATCATGGTACTTAGGCATGTGTCTCAGATATTTGCAAAGAATAGCTAGATTTTCTTAATGACTTCACCTAAAGAACAAAACTGCTTGGAATCAATGTAATTATGCAAGTGCTAGGCATCACAGTTTGCACATTAACCTTTTTATCTCTCCCTTCCTTCCTGTTTTCTCCTATCTATACATCCCTGTTATTGTAATTTATACAGAAGGAATCAGTTTTATATAGTGTTTAAATAGCACCATTTACAATAAGTCCATCTACCATTGTGTTATGAATTTTTGCCTGTATTCCAATCTAATAATAATTATTCGTATTCAGTGAACACTTTGAGGTATAAAGTCTCTAGAGTTCAAAAATCTAACCAAATCAAACCAAACCCTATGTGGGATTCTGCTTATCTGTCACTATGACTTTCTGCACTGATACCTTAGGATTTGACTACAGCTGGAGAAGAGTCTCTTAGATTTCTGATATTATCAGGATGGCCACTGACTTGTGTCATCAAACACAATCAGAAAAAGAATTTCTTTTTCTTGTTAGGAAAAACTCTACAGTTTCTGAGTCCACTAAGCTTTTTTAGAGAGTTCTTATTTCTCACTGTGTTTGGATTTGCAATATCCAAGCGCAAGGAGCACTGCAAAATTTCACCCTGATTCATATTCTACCCAAAATATCTTCAGACTTAATCATAAAATGAGGTAAAATTTTATTCAACATGGTATCATATTTCTAACTACATCAATGACAGAAATGTTTCCAAATAAAACCAATGTAATATTGCATTTTGACTCCATGCTTAACAACTGGAATATTATTTACTTGTTAGCCTCTGTTATATATGAGTTCCCAGTCGAGCCATTAGTCATGGGTTCAAATTTCATAACAAAATATTCTCTTCTGTACTGCAGTTATGATTCCGTTCTTTCTATTTATATTATATAAAAATTTCAAGAATCAAGGCTTTTGTTTTTACAGCATAGCCCCTCAATTCTATAGAGTTATTTATGGATATACTACATGTACAAAGATGCTAGCTTACATGGGGCTTGGAAAATACCCTTGAAGACTTTACTGCAGACTAGTTTTTTTTATGCTGGAAAATAATTGCTTACTGCAGCTCCAAAGTCACAAGTCAAGTCACCTGTGATCTGTACAAAAGTGCAAAAGGGATTCTTGTGTCCTTAACAATTCTTATCACATTTTTTAGTTCATTTGCTTCACCCCTTTTTTATCTGATCTGCATTCAAGACTTTACTGAACCTTCCTACGTGTTCATGAGATTTGATCATGTATTAGCTTTCGACTAAAAAGAGAGACTTATTACAATCAGGTGAATGATGCAGTGTCTGAATACACTTTTGAGACCAACATCACTTTACTACCTTCAAGAACTTCAAGTTTCTGCTTATCTGTAATTCATAAATCTCTAGCTGCATGACTGAATTAACACTTGTTTCTCCTAAAAAAACCCACCAAAAACAAACAAACAAAAAACAAACAAACAAACATACAAACAAAAAACAACAACAAAAAAAAACAAATTGCTTCAAAGATAAGTGGTCATCTAGCAGAGATGGAGTGAATCTTGTCATTTTTGGGTGAACTACAAATCTCTACATAAAATTTGTCATGGATACAATCAAATGGTCTATTATTGCTAAAAGTAAAGGGAAAAAAAAAGGGTGAAATATTTATTTATCATAATCATTAAAGGAAAATCCTCCAAAATCAAGAAGCTCTACCAGATTTCATTCCAGGAGAGACACTTTGAGAAAGATGACAAAAAAGTTCATTTAAGCAAGTAATATTTCCTGTATGACTCTTCCCTCAAGTCTGTGCTTACAGGTAAGGGCAGGGAGAGATAGCAAGAAGGAAATCCTGTCCATACCTTTTCACATAGAAAAAGCAGAGCAATTGTTTAAAAATTGCAAAGCAGAGCAATTGTTTAAAAATTGCACTGTTTTCATATCAGCCAGGAAGATCCTTTTCTTAACAACAGAATACCACAAAGTCATATTCAGCCCTTATGTTTTGATGCAGTTCACAGTGTTGCTTTCAAAAAACCTAAATTATTTATCTGGTTTTGGGGGTAGGCAAGAGGGGGAAAAGTAATCTGCGTTCTGTAATGTGAATGTGGAATACAAACACTGAAGATAACATCAGATATTTACACTTAGCAGCTACGATCGAGGCTATTTGGATAGACTTCTTCTCAGACTCTAACTGCATCCAGCAAGGACTTGTGATCACAGACCTGTTGTAAAGTGGTGGGAGAGGAATTCAGCTAACTTTAATGGTTCTGATTAATGAAAACCTGCTCCTTTTGACCTTTCTGGAAAAACATACTGATCCAAGAGATTGTCTTCAGTGTACCACTTTGTCATACATTGAATTTATAATTAAAACATTGAAATCATATCCTGGCAATGATGCCTTAAAGGAGCGCAGTAAAAAATCCAGGCATTCAGTAAGGAGATAAGAGAAATAAGCAGGAGTTTTAATGAGCCAAACACCGGCTCCAGGAATACATTCACATGAGAATTCTCTCTCTTACAACTAAGTTACAGATTTTTATAATAGTGTCCATCCAATCCCATTTTACTATTTGCCCCAGTCCTGCCCCTAAAACACCCTCTCCACACCCCCTCAGGAATTACGTCTGGAGTCCCAGGACCCTCTCTTCATCTTCATTGTCTTCTTCACAGCACATCAGGTCCTTGGAGGCCTTCCAAAGCTTCAGATTTGGAAGTCCTTCTGTCCCTGTCTTTATCTTGTGGTACAGGCTTCATGGCACTTTTCTGCAATTCTACCTTGAAATAGAGACTAAACAGCCTAAGGAATTCTAAGGGGTTGATACAGGATGGGGGTCAGGGTGTATAAACATTCAGCTACTAAAGTTATATTACTAGTACATTAGATCTACAATAATTTCTACCATCTATAAAATTAAAAAATCAAAAATCAAAGAGACTCTGAGGCGTCAGTAATTTTAAAGCTGCTGTGTTACATGAACACTAGAATCCAGTACTCGAATACTCTGTGATTCTCACTAAGCAAAGTTCACACTCAGCCCCTTTGGGTTTTATGTCATATTTTGTGATGTTGCTTGATGAAGTTCTGCCTCTAGTGTCTGCCTACTAGTTTCTTCTTCTAAACAAAACAAAACAAACAAACACAAAAACCCCACAACCACCAAAAAAAAAAGATAAGAAAGTCTGTATAATAAGAGAGGTGATTTTCACTGTCATTTTTACTGAACACAAAACTGAGTTGAGTAGATAATCACTGGTAACAATCCCATCCATTATCTGATGCAGAGAAGAAAAAGGGCATCAAAGTGCATCTGGATGGGATCTGCTTCACATGCTGTGTCTCTTCTTTTTATTGCCTATTCTTCAGGCATGAAGAAAAGCCGTTTGCAAAGAGCACATTCACACATTGATGGAACATAAACTTTATCACACTGTTTAGCAGTATGAACATTCAGGATACAAGTCAAACTCAGGGCACCTTGCCTAGTCTTTAATTTTATTTTTTTTTTTACTTTTTGCAAGAAATATCCTGCTCCTGAACATCATGTAACATTAAAGGACAAGCTAGTCTGATATATTCTTTTGTTCACATAGAATGAAAATTACACGTGGGTTTTTTTGTTTGACATATGGTCAGAAAATACAGACCAGAATTCAAATAAATGATAGAATAATTTATTTCCTGCTGGTTAATAATGACTGCCTGATAGGAATCAAAAGCTCAAGTTAATTTTTCATCCTATTCACCTAAAAAACTTACATGACAAGTTTCTCACGAGATGTTAACTTCTGCTGACTGGAAAAAACAGACAGTGTATGGAAATGCTTGGGCAGAAGACTGGAATAACAGAGAAGAAGGTTACAGTTCTCTAGGAATAGGTGAGCAGGTCTAGATTCAATGTCAATTTGGCACAAATGTAATGGAAAAAGGCAACAAAGAGAGGTGTGTCGAAACACAGGTCAGATGAGAACAGACACAGGTGAAACTAAAACTAGCTGCCAAGTAGTAACCCTACATTGGCGCAGTAAAACATACTATGAATAACAGAATAAGGAGGCCATTAAACCCCTTAGTAATTGTTTGGTTTATTGAAGACAGATCCAAAGAAACAGACAGGATAAATTAGAAGTGACACTGAAGTTATAATATTAGAATACATGGAGAACCTTGAGGCCTAATAAGTCATATTCACTTATTAAATAACCATTGTTAATATCAGGAACCATAGATAACAACCTCTGTCTGTAGCAAGTCAGAAATGTTGTACAAAAGGTGCAGTCCTAGTTATTGTTATAATACATTTAGAAAGCACAGAACCTGAAAAAAAAAGAAAAAAACATAGAAAAAATAATTTACAGAAGCTTCCAGAAAATTAATCTTTTCACTTTTCTGAAAAATTAATTTTTGTTTTAGAAGTTTGTGACTGTCTTGTGTTAGTTTTCCCCACACAGTACATGAAACACCCTAGGAGATAAAATATTGAACGCAGTGTTCAAAAGAGATTTTGCAAAAATAAGGATTAATGGGAAATTGAATTATTTCATCTAAACTCTAACAAACACTGCTGAGTACTTCTGAAAAGAAGTGCCCTAGATATTTAGTATTTAATTAGGTATGATCTTTTTGGAACTCTGATGGCATAAGAACTTTGGTAATAAAAATTTTTTGTATTGCATTAACTCCAGTTTTCTTTTTTTTTCTTTTTTTTTTTTGTGGTGAGAAAATGCTTAAACGTACATTAGAGGCAATTGTTAAGCTAGATGCCATTTAGACTGTTATTGATTACATCATTACATGACATGAATATTTAGGCAGATTTCATGTATTTCTTATTTGTCTATCTACCTGACATAGAGAAAAAAAAATAAAGAAAGATCTGCATCATTCAAATCATCTCAGAAAAGTGAGATACTCAAAGAGCAAAAGGGACGTTAAAAAAAAACATGGAAGAAGGCAATGGCTACTGCACAAAGAACAGAGAAAGGCAATGTATATTTATGTATCTTGTTTTTTTTCCCCCAAATGTTGAGGTATGCTATAACTTGTTACAAAATGCCAGAAGAAACTGCTGAGATTATATGGCTATCATCATTTCACAGGCTGGGGAAAAGGCGACGTTAATATATTAAATCTTAAAAGTTTTCCATTCCAGAAGGATTGAGATTGGATCTAGGTTTCCTGGCTCTTCACTGTACATGAGATGACATAGTCACCATTAGTCAAAATCACAAGATTTTTAAATGGTCAATTGCTGCAGTACAGAATAAAAATTCTTAGCTTCTATTTCACCCAAACCATATTTTCTGTCCTTAATTAGAGGATATATAAATGACGGTGAACATGAATGACTGATTACATTATATCAGTATCAGACATTAATACAGAATACATGAACATTTAATTTGGATGATTGAGACTGTAACAGACATATGCTTAGATGGGATAATAACAGTTCCTGAAATGCTTATTCTTGTCTTCCAAGGCATGTCAGTCACTCTTTGATCAGTTCTATAAGAAATACATTGACCTAGAAAGTACAAAACCATAGAGCATGCCTCTATCTTTCTAGTAAAACAAGACATGCTGTGATCTCATAAAAAAATGACAGAACCATTTAATTCATGTGACAAATACAACTGTTTATTTAGGGTAGATGTGCCAGTGCCTAATATATAAGAAGAATTCATAAGAGTTCAAAAGGTGAAAAGACCTCATGATTAAGAAACGCTTTGCCATACTATTTTTTTTTTTTTAATATGAAGAAAATGTATGAAGCATTTCACCAGGGCTATTTAGATTCTTGGAAGATCTCATACTAGTCAAGAAATGTTTATTTAAAAGTTCCAATATATCTAAGACAATTCAGATAAATCCTTTCAAAGAGAATTTCTAATGTTATGGACTTATTACTGAGTCAACCTACTGTTGTCATTGGGTCTGTTTTCTTCAGTACCAACTTCCTTGGTAGGAAATCACATGAAAAACCTTCTATCATGCATAAGGTATTGTTCCATGTTCTTCGAAGATCTTTGTTTCTATTCTCTCATATATGTGTGTGTGTATATATTAATTTCCTTGAAAAGGTATCAAATTTCCTATAAATAAAAGTTATTTCACATATCTGAGATGTGCAGTATTTCAGCAAAGACTCAATTACTGAACAAGAACAAACAGCAATTGCACTACAGCTAACTGGGAGTTAGGACTATATCTGAAAATATAGTTACCTAATTACTCATATGAAACCTAATATAAAAGAAAACAGGAAGTTAGTTGTTCAGTCTCATTATAATGTGTTTTTATTGTGTATGTGATTGAACAGTATGGAAATTTTTAGTAATTTTTCAGGAGTTCTTAACAGTGATCACCATTTCTCAGGAAATGAAATTAAACTGCAGCTGACAGATCTGCAGATGTTGTTTGAATATACTAACAACATATGAGCCCAGGATCCTAGAAAAGGTTCTCCATGTAAGTTGCCTCCTACCCTTTATGATTTTTCAGATACATTGCTCACAAACACCATTTTGTGGGTTTACATTTTAAAAATTACTTACTTTTTAATTACTTGTGCTCTACTTGTGCTGTGCTGATTAATTACTTGTGCCCTACAGAAATACTGCTGTGCCTTTCTATTTCAAGTTCTTGGATCAAGAACACATGCTATCTGTTTTAAGTATTTGATATGCTGTGGTATTCTTTAGCAATGGCAGCCACCAGGTCTTCAGGTCTCAGTTTTTTATATGACTAAAAAAAGTCTCTCATCTAAAGTAGACTGACATTCTCTTCATAATCTTTGAGATAAGGACAAAAGTGGAAGAGTATTACCTTTCTTTCTTACTCCAGTTCATCCTTGGAAATTTCCTTAATTTTTACTCTCCAGGCTTAATCTTTATTATATTGTCAGATCTCATAGAATCAGAGCACAAATGAATGTTACTGCTTTTCAAGGCACCATGCACCACATTTCTGTACTACTTAAGTTTATTTTTGAACTTCTGGAAGACTAAACATTGTTAAAACGAGTTACGTGGTCAGAGATCAAGAATGGATAAACCTCAACACAGACTAGATCTGATGCTTTGTACTTAAGATCAATACAGTGAAATCCAGCTCTGTCAGAGAAAAAGGGAAGGAGATTGAAGTATTAATTTAAACTGCAACATGAGAACAAAGGCAATCAGTATATTGGTAATAGCTGCTTAGAATGTGCTATCAGAAAATAAAAAGTATTTGTAATAACTTTTGATTCAGAACAAATGTATAATGTAGTTATTGTTGCAGTTGTCTGGTAAGAAAGAAAGTCCGTTTTGCTAAGGTGACATAATGATGTCCTTCCAGTAGATACACACAATAGGAAAGAGAATGGAATAGCTAAAATATTTCTAGAATTTTGAAATAACATTCTTATTGAAGTTGGAACAATTTAATAGGTGGTTGCTGCTCCTATCAAACCAGTATACATCTGCATTAACAAAAACAAGGCATTAATCGTAAAATTTTGATCATTATGAGTTGATAAACTTTAGTATCTCCTGTGTATTCCAATGTATCACTCAGAGGTGGTATTACTGTACCTAAATTGATTTCTCTCAGAGCAGTACATGATGTGTTATTTGATGCCCTTCAAAGAACACTATTAGCCAAGCTATAAAATGTCTGATTTTATTAGTTTTGCTGGGTTTTATCAGTTTTTAAATGTGTTATTTTCTCCATTTATTGTGCCTATGGGATCCAGAGATAGGGTAAGCTTCAACTTAATATGCTGTTGGAAGGTAGCAGTGGTCTTACTTTAGCACTCTGCATTGTGATGCAATGACATTGAAGGTAGAATCATGAAAGCACTAATGTCAGGGTCATTTATCAAGGCAGTTCCTGACTGCTATGAAACTCTGCTGTGACATTGAATTCAACAGTAGGTTTTTGTCTTAAATAGATTGTTCCTGTACTGTATAACTAACAAAGCCCAGTAACAGAATAAGGTGTAGTTAATAATAAGAAAGTAGGTCACACAGATGTTTGACAAAGGAGAGAAGGTAAGTTAGCATAGAATTCTGGGAGGCAAGAGCTTTAGGAAAAGAAAGGTTTAGTTGTCATCAGTTTTATTTAAGTTTTGGGGAGTAATATACCACAGTGGAATTCAGTTTTCTTTGAAACCTTTATAAATAGCACAAGTATTTCCTTAAGTGATCAGCAGAAAACATTTTTTTTGCAATGTGCTGGTGTAAATGACCCACCTAGTACAATTTAATATTATCCCTAGCATTTTCTCAATGCCCTCTTAGAGTAGTTGCCAGATGCAAATATATGTTTGTACTACAAATATCATGCAGTCTTATTTTCATATCAAGCTGTCTTCTCAGTCTATTCTGATTGTTACATGAGTCATATTTACAACAATTCATATTTTAAAAAATTTTCTCATCTATTCCAGATTTATCTGAAAACTAGGGCAGATATCACTTGAGCAACATCCCTACAAAAATGGAATGCCCAGAATTCTGAAGTATAGTGTCAAGTTTTGATTAGAAACTTTTCTTCACAATAATATGAAAATAACTACAAAGAAGATTAAAAAAATTATATAAGTAAGAAGTTGTATTTAGGTTATTACATACCATAGATGGAAGGTCTTCCATGTACTAATAAATTATATATTTTAATTCTCTATTTAATTCAGTTATTATAGCTCTCAATGACAGCAATTTCCTTCATTTAAATAAATACTTTCTGTCTTTTTAGATACTTGCATTTACTCCTGTGTTTAAGTACAGAAAGAGGAGTATTGATGTGATATTAAGACATATTCAAAAAATTAACTATAAGACCAAATAATTTAAAAATCTTAGAATGGACATTTTAAACACTAACATCTCAAAGGGAAAAGGTTGCATGACACTTGAATGGATTTAGAAAAGTTGCTAGAACAAAATAGAAACTATGAATACAAAAAGGAAGACAAATTTCAATATACTGAACTTTTATTACATTCATCAGTGTACAAAGGAAAAGACATAAGTTGCTGACTAAGGATAGCAATTATTAGTGTTGTTTGTTTCTCATCCTAGAGACAGCTTTTTTTCTTCTTTTTAGCAATGTCAGATTTCAAGAAAAAGGAGAATTTTTATGTATTATCCATAAAAAAAGGTTATCCAAGCTTTTTGCTATACTAGCATAATCACAGAATCACTGAATATGCCAAGTTGGAAGGGACCCATCTTGGAGTTCACAAGACTGTTTCACCAATCCACAGGAAATAAGTATTATTAAGGGGTATTTCTGACTCACTGTCAGAAATAAAGGAATGAGGTACAGACTTAGATTCTCTAACCATTCTCTGATATCATAGTCCAAGGGTGAATGCACTTAGGAGCTCTCTTGATCTTCACTGGATCAGTTTATAAATGACAGACTTATAAGTGGGTGGAATTCTCCATTTTACCTGTTTTTATACAAAAATGCCACAGAATAGCCTTCAATTTTTAAGCTTTGGTATGCTGTTCAAGTCTTGAAGATATGGTGTATGCTCTGAAATCAGTTTGGGAGTCTGTGACCAAATCAAGTAAAAAAAAGATGGTAAAAAATGTTCTTGAAAATAAGATTTTGTGTAATTAGCTTTAGAGATATTATAAGCTGACTGTATTAGATTAGAGATGACAAGGATGTGTCTATATATTGTCTTGTTTCAGGAAGCCCTGGAGTACATATAGGCTATGTCTTGTATGTGTAATATTCGAATATCTAACCTTTTCAGTGAGGCTGTTCATCTTTGCTCACAAGCTGACTGTTACTCACTACCAAATTCCTTTATTTAAAAGTTTCAGCTTGGTCTTTTGCTCTCTGTCTTTTGTGCAGCTTGCAAAGGCACAGCATGTATAATGTATGAGAAAATGAGGTTAAATTTGAATTGCTTTTTAGTTTTCTCATGGTATTTCACAGGAATTGAGCTAGGTGCATATAGATAAAGAGGAGCAGAGTCACAGAGACCATCGAACCAATAAAGATGGTGAAAAGTAAATCTTGTGGTAAGAGTTCTGGAAAGACAGACTGTTGCTGAGAGTGGAACAAGAGACAACCTTTTCCAGCAGCAGCATTTATCTCCAAGATTTCCCATGTTTCCCTCCTCCTTTGCTCCATCCAGTGAAAATAACACATATACACACACACGCATACACACACACACAAATCCATGAAAGATTTTGAACTATAACACAAGGCGTTGAGGAGACCCTATAGTAGCCCACCAGTACATAAAAGTGGCATGCAAGAAGACTGGAGAGGGACTTTTGCAAGAACAAGTAGTGATAGGAAGGAAAGGAAAGAAAAATGGCTTTAAAATGAAGGAGGGTAAATTCAGATTAGATATTAGGAAGGAATTCTTTACTTAAAGTGGTGAAGCATTGGAACAGGTTGCCCAGAGAAGTTGTGGATGCCCCCTCTCTGGAAGTTCTGGTTGAATGAGTAACATAGTAATATATGTGGCCCTATTCATGGCAGAGGGGTTGGATTAGATGGTCTTTAAGGTCTACCAACCCAACCCATTCTATGATTCTATGATTTGTTTTGTGTATATCACAAGTTTAAACAGTCAGGCATTCCCTACATATGCTGCAAGAGCAGATTCCATAGGTTATAATGAAGCTTCCTAGAAGGGGTTGCTACTTGAGGTTATATTAGAGAGAATAATACAGCAGACACTACCAACCTACATGATTAAAGTGCCATGAAACTGAAATTGTTTAACACTGTCTTTGCCTGAAGAAAAAGATGGGAAAATTACTTCTTTTTATTACCATATCCTTAATAGATCCATGTTTGTATTTTTTGAAGATCTGTCTGTCTTTATGTGCTGCTGTCAAACCATGGTTTCTTTCTAAAATCAATGCAAGAAAATCCATTTTAGAAGAGGAATAAAGGTTCAAGCTGTCAAATTTCACAATAAATGTTGTTGGTGGTTCTCTGTAACCCTTTAGAAGTTAATCATAAAAGTGGTCAGCTTGAGATAGTTTTCCCTTGGGATAAATAATGCTTGGCAGGTTTATTTCAGTTTTCTGCCTAGAGGCCTACCATTCTGCCACTGGCCGTTTGCCTTGGTGTCTGTCATCTGGTTTTGATCTCTTCCCCAATAATGTACAAAGTAGATCAAAACTAGGCAATAAGCCATTTGGACCCTATAAGGTCAAAGATTTTCACTGCAACGGATATGAAGGCAACTGCTTGCCAATAATTTTGACAAAATTCAAGAGATCTCAGAGCAAGTACATCTTCAACTGGATTTTGGCCATGAAAGCACATAACCTCCACTACAGTGTTGTAAAATTTGGAAACAGATACCTAACAGAAGGCTATATTGAGAATATGAGGAGACAACTGTTTGCCTCATTGTAAAGTCAGATGTTTTCTATGGCATTTGAGTGGACAGCAGAGACCCTGATATTACACATGGCCCATTAAAAGTGAATTTAAGTTTGGCATTTTTATCTGCATAAATAAAATAGTTAATACACACAGGAATCATCTTAGAAATACCTGTGCCACCTTTTTAATACATAAAGTCTTAATTTAAAATTAAAATAATATCTATTTTGCTTTGCAATCAAAAAAAAAATTATGTTGGTTGAAAAAAAATCAGGAATAGGAATGGCACAGCATGAGGGAAAATCGAATATATGTTCAAGAGCCCTGTCTCTGATGGCACGTGCACTAGATAGCCCTTTCCTCATCTTGTCATAGTCACAATGAGGAACAGATAGCAAAGTGCTATCATTATAGTAGCATTTGGTGCATTATAGGTTGTTTACAGTGACTCAACATTTCTTTTACACCATCTGATACTATAAATTTGCTATTCTAGTTTGCATTTTTTGTCAGCCAGGCATTCCGGACTATGAGGAAATAATGGCTGCACCGGGCTCAGTAGCAAAACTCTTACTGATTTCAGTAGGGCCAAAATTTCAATCAGGATCTTTGCAATAATGCAAGTCTCTTTCAGCTAGTCAAGCATTCCTCTGTGATATTTTGAAAATACTGATTTGATGAAATGACAGTGTAAAATGTTTATGTGATGCTTCAAATGATTCGACTGATGGAGTGTTTGTTTTTAAAAAGGAAGGGAAATTCAGCCACTGGACGTTATATACAAACATAGATTTACTCCTTTTGATAGAAAGTATCTGCTGGGGAGGCATTTCTAAGTAGGAAACACTGCTGACTATCCAAAATATCCCAGTACATCCATGTTTGTGATTAATTCAGGAGAATTTGTCATATATCTCAACTAAGAATGCTAAGGGATTTTTATCTGTAATGAAGCTTTATCAACATTTTCATTCGCTTTTGTCTTGCCCATCCTGGCATTCAATGGCTGTGAAACGTTATGTCATTTTAGACTAGGAATTTTTTTGGACAGTAAAGATTGATCTCTGCTAGTGAGCAATTATTGATGAAAAGTACTGACAACTACTAATGTAAATGTAAAACCGTTGCAAATATTACTGATTAAAACAGTAATGCTGAAGCTTTTTATTTAGTGACAGCCAATGACTTAAAGTTGCAAGGTTTTACTGAGCTGTTGCCTTAAAGCTATAAGAAATCATCTCTGGTTAGAAAAACTGCAGATCTCTCAAGTTTTGATCTTCCTCAGGAAGGTAAAAGTGTAATGCAGTATAATTTAAATTTTAGAATCCTCTAAATATTTTACTTCTTTTGGTGCTGTATAGGAACAATCAATTGCTTAAATTAATCTGTATCCCATGAAAAGACAAAATCGATATAATCAAGTGAGTGGTATCCTTACTAAGAATTAAATTCACTAAGAAACAGTTAAAACTTTGAATGGATGGTACATTAACAATATCTTATCACATAAGGAAAAAACCTGCATTTTTCAAAATATATTTTAGAGTGGTTTCCTTCTTTGAAATGCATTTTTACCTGCTCAAAAAAAAAAAGATGGAAATAAATGAAATTAATTTTGATTATTTCCCTCTAAGTCTCTATCTCTGATGTTAAGTATTTTATCTCAGTAATCCTCAGAATTTTCTCATCCACACAGCCTTTTATTCAGTAATTTTCACTTTATGGTAGTAGTACCGAAATATTTTTCAATAGTATTGAAAAATACTACTGTTTTGCTCAACATTTTCAATGTTGAAACCAAAGATGTTATTATGTATCTTTATCTCTTTAGTCAACTTTTTACTAAGCAAATTTGATTGTCTCCTAATTTTGAGAGAGTAAAATTATCAGAAATTCAGTGTTCAATATTTTCCTTCATATAAGTCTGATGTGGGAGGTGCAAAACTTCTGCTAGAAATCTTAAAATTTCTTTTCTCTTTCTTGCATGCAGCCATTAAAATTTTGTAAGTAAAAATCAATTAAAAGTAAGTTTAGAAACTTAGTTTTTTTCTTTAATTGGATGAAGTTTAGAAATGATTACACAGCTCATGAGCAATTAATTTGCCTACTATTTTATCCTTAATCAACATTTCCCATTTTTGGAGCATTCATTTTTAATAGTGCCCTGCAGATTTCCACTTTATTTAGTTTTCATTTTATTTTCAAGACACAAAACCAAAGCAGGTACTTCTGTGGCTGAGAAAAACTGCAACAATTAAGTGCACCTAAGAAGAGGAAAATATTTTATCAACCCTGACAAAATCTGAATTTATGTTATATAATGTAGATGTATGACATTAATATAATTTTACAGGAAGCTGTTATATTTCTGCAAACATTGCTGTTCAGGCAACTGTTCAGTCAACTACATGCACTATCCATTTTACTGCAAACTGAAAAATAAATCAATTTACAGAAAAGACATAATGACTGGAAAGAAATAAATATGCAATAATATTTTTTAAAAGTACGCAAATGTGGTGAACTTGACTGCCAAAAGAGGTGCCCAACACAGGACACAGCATTTTTCACTAGAATGTTTTCTTTGTCTACTTTCTATTATATTTCTTAGAGAAGTAGGAAAAAAAATATATGATTGAGGACAAATTTGAAATATAAGTTTCGATTAGACATAAAAGAAACCCTCCTAACCTGTAGATTTTGCTCATCTACAAATTTATTGTTGTGGTTTATTACATTTTAGAACATACTTTAAAAATGAAATAATGTAAATATAGATGGTTAAATTTTTATTAAGTTGATTTAATCTATTACTTTGCTGGCAATGAGACATGACAAGGAAGTAGTGTTGCTAGAGCCATCAGCACAATTTGGATATAAAGTCAGGTATAAAGCTAAGTTAAGGGTCTCCAGGATCCAAAAATGGTATAAAATTAAATAATAATAGGGGCCAATTTTGAGAGAACACAAAATATTATAGATTAGGAGAAGTCCCTTGAACTAAACTACTTCAGTCCAGTTCAGAGTCTGACCCACAGCACACAACATAAAGCTCTAGTAACACCAAGTAATTAGTGGGATTGGTTGGGGTGACAGGCGGTAGTCCTGATGAGGAGTCCGGTGTAGTCCTGATGAGGAGTCCAGTTGAGTTCTGTGCGTCCATTGAGGAGTGTTCATTTTGTTTCCTTTCTCAACAGTTATTTTTATTCCCCCTTGCAACATCATATTAGTTATTTTTATAAAATGGGTCAAAACCTCTTTGTCTTGCTTGGGGAAAGAGTCAAAAAAACTTTGATCATTTCTAGTTGATACAATTTTCTTTTCTTTTGAAACCTTTATAAATAGCACAAGTATTTCCTTAAGTGATCAGCAGAAAACATTTTTTTTGCAATGTGCTGGTGTAAATGACCCACCTAGTACAATTTAATATTATCCCTAGCATTTTCTCAATGCCCTCTTAGAGTAGTTGCCAGATGCAAATATATGTTTGTACTACAAATATCATGCAGTCTTATTTTCATATCAAGCTGTCTTCTCAGTCTATTCCTGAGGCCATGAGTTCATCCAAGGACAGGTCTTTTCTATCTGTTACTTATCAACACGTGTTGTACTCTTTTATACTTTTTATACTTTATATACTCTTTTATACTCCTTTATATTCTGTACCCCAAAACCCTATAAGTAAAAGAACTCTTCTCAGCTTTACCCACATAAAGTGGTCTTGGAAAGTTTTTTCCCCTTCCTTAAGGCAACACTAGTTGGGATTGAAAATATACCTAGTGATTCAAAAATGAGTTATTCCATAATACTTTATGGATCAGAATTGAATTTAAGCCATCCATAAGGTCAATTGCACAGCCTTAGGAAGAGTAGTATTGTTGATGAAGTGGGGGAATAGACAGGAAAAGGCAGTTTTACCAAAATAAATGGACAAAGTGTCTATTATAAAAAAAATGTTCACTATTGTATTTTGCACATAGTTTGATTTAGAGTACAGTTACAGCATCAAATTATTCGAAACCAATTAGCTTATAGATCTCTCTCATTTTTTATTAGAGTATTGTGAAATTTTTTCTTAGCTCCTCTGGCTACACATACAGCAAGAATTCAAGGTACCTAAGAAGTTCAGAATGGAAAGTGTCACTTATTAATACAGGAGTTTACAGGAGACTTCAAAGGGTCAGAAGTTTTTTCTTAGTTACCTTTACAGAAGGATAAAGTCCTTATTAATTAAGCTCTAAATTAACAACCTTGAAACACGTGTAAAATTATCAAAAGAAATATAGGACCAGTAAACTTTTTCCTCACTCTTCCATTAGAAATGAGTGCTCATGAGTAGATTTTAATAAAAATGGCAAAATAAGATTTATATTCCTGTCTAATCTAGAATGGTTTCAATTGAGCGGGACATTAATGATCATCTAGTTCCAAACCCACCCACCATGGGCAGGGACACAACCCAGTAGATCAGGTTGCTCAGGGATCCATCCAATCTAGCCTTCAACACTTCAGAGGATGGACCATCTACTTCTCTGGGAAACATGTTCCAGTGTCTCACCACCCACACAGTAAACAATTTCTTCCTAACATCTAACCTATGTCTATCCTCTATGAGTTTAAAACCATTCCCCTTAAGCTTATCACTGTCTGCCCTCATAAAAAGTTCCTCTCCTTTATTTTGTTTGTTTTTTTTTTTTTGGAAGCTCCCTTTAGGTACTGGAAGGTGTTGTTAGATCTCCCTGAAGCCTTCTCTTCTCCATGCTGAACAACTCCCAGCTCTCTCAGTCTGTCTTCATAGGAAGACAGAGGTGCTCCAGCCCTCTGATCATCTTCATGGCCCTTCTCTGGCCCAGCTATAACAGGTCTACATCTTTCTTGGGAAATAATTGATTCAAGTCATAATTATAATATAAATTAAGTCCAGAACTAATAATCAGAAAATTTTAATAAGTCCTAAATAGGAAATGCAGTTGGAAAAATTAGGCAATATATTCAAATTTGTTTCTTTTCTGACAATGCAACGGTCTTTCAGGGTATAGGGAAGCCACAAGTATCATATTTGTTTAATATATTAAGACTTGAGAGCTACTTCCACTTTCCACTTAAAATTTGTATAGGAAACTCTATATAAATAAAAACCTCATTCATTATGAGATTCTGAAAAAACTATATTGACAACACCTTGAGAAATGCTAAAAATCATAGCTGTTATTTATATCTTTCATTGTAACACCTGATTTGTGATTAGTGTTTGACTGAAGGCTCTAAAAGCATTAGACTTTTTTGACACTGGATCAGTTAATCTGAGAAGTGCTAAAGTACGTAGAGTATATATAAATACCTCTACCCAGACAATAGAATATTTTCAGTTACAAGGGACCTACAACCATTATTGCCTTAAGGAAAGGGGGGGGGGAAAAACTTTCCAAGACCACTTTATGTGGGTAAAGCAGAGAAGAGCTCTTTTACTTATAGGGTTTTGGGGTACAGAATATAAAGGAGTATAAAAGAGTATATAAAGTATAAAAAGTATAAAAGAGTACAACCCGTGTTGATAAGTAACAGATAGAAAAGACCGGTGCTAGGATGAACTCATGGCCTCAGGAATACCATGAGAGCTCTTTTCCAAGCACCACCGCTTCAAACATGCAGAGTAAATGAATCTAAAAGGTGTCCCCTTCATTTCATTCCTGGCTGTACACATACCCAGCCAACACCTGAGCCACTCTGCTATGTCTTACCGAAGCAAACAAGGGACAACCCGTCCCTCCCAGGTGAAAAACCCTTTCATCCACAGGTTGGGAACATGACTCCTGCAACATCTGGGCCCAAGTCATCTCACCTCCCAACCCACTATAAACAAGGGAGAACCTCTCTTTTGCAGCTGCTTCTCTGCAGCTCAGCAGCCCCAGCAGTTCCTGCTGGTACCCAGTTCCCATTACCGGTCTCATCTTCCTTCAAGCAGGACTTGAGGTTCTTGAGGTCCAGTCCGGGAGAACAAGGGAAGCGAAACATCTCCCCCACCTCAAGAGAGCAAGAGAAGGAAAACCCCCTTTTGCAAGCAGAGCTCTTCTGAGCTCTTCCCCCCCAGCTTTTGGGGGTGGGGAGGAACACAGGGCACCAGGCCTGGGAGCAGATAGTATGTGTGTGTGTGTGTGTGTGTGTGTGTGTGTGCGCACCTGTGTGTGTGTGTGTGAGAGAGAGAGAGAAATGTCAACCCAGTTTAGCAGCTAGAGAAAGCAGAAAAAGCCCCATCTACGTGGCAGCATACTAATTTTATAACACTACTCAATTATCATATCTAAAGGTTGTATCCAATCTAAGAAATGTCCATACCCAGAACTTCCCTTAGTTCTCATGGCACGCCTCTCCTAGAATAGAGTTGGAGGTCTTAAGACCCCCTACTTCATCCTTTATCATCATCTTCAGGCCACTTTACCTTATTGGAGCTTCTCCAAGGTTGCTGGGCTTTGCTCTCTTGTTTTGACTAACATGGTATCTAATTGTCTTAGCTCTTCTACATGTTTCCCAGGCATGGTGTTCCAGCTGTTATCTGACCCTTAAGACAGCTAGCACAGGGTTAGAGGTTGCTAGCTACTCTATATGTGAGAAACTACCTAGAAGTATAAAAATCTACAAATTCATGAAAACCCTAAGCCATCACCGTCATATAGTCCAGTACAGGACTGACTAGAAGTTGAAGGACTTCAACTTGTTAGTGTTTGTCCAAACACCTTTTAAGCATTGGCAGGCTTGGGGCATCAACCACCTCTTGAGGAAGTCTGTCCCAGTGCTTTACCAGCTTCTTGTTTGATATGCTTCTTAACATGGTCTGAACCTCCCCTGATGAACTTTTGAACCATTCCCAGGAACGGCAAATTTCAAGAAGAAGAATGAAAGTCAACTTTGCTTTAGATCTAAGAAATCTCAATTCTACTCCATCCTGTTTTATTCTATTTTATTTATTTATTTGTTCTATTTTACTTTTTCTGCTCCCCAGAGGTAAGGCTTGAGGCAAACAACTTCAGAAATTAAAAGGGTTAAGTTCAGTCAAAATAATTTTCAGCCAATTAGAAGCTGGAAATTAATATGAAATATTAAATGAGGAGGATTCAGAAATTATGTTTAATAACATATGTAAAATCCCGGTTTAGAGGAAAAGTTCATTTTTCTCAAAGGAGATCTCTAAGACTGGAGAAGTAGAATCTGAGGACATTAGTTATTTCTTAATTATGTCTGCTATGCAGTGCCTTAGAAAAGCTGATGCAGTGGTATCACAGCAATGACATTTTCTATATTCTGACAATCTCAATAACCAGTAGGTTGCTCAGTAAAATATTGTGGAACTAATTTTACATTTAGACTATTCCATAAGATATAAAATCATGTTTTAAAAAGAATAATTCTATCCATGTCTGTTCTCTTCTGGGAAACAATATTTTCTGTACCTTGATCCTTCACTGCTCACACTTCATTTGACAAAATGAGACAACATAAGATGCTCACTGAAGTGCAACACTGATTATATATTTTTGCTTCCGAAAAATATAGTGGCTGCAGATCCTTACACAATACTGGTCTGAATGACTATATGCAGTTACTCACTCACAGAAATGCATTTTATGTCAGACTATTTGTTAAAACCATTAATTCTGAAATAGTTTGTTTCAGGTTATTTTACAGATTCACATACCATCACATTAGTTTTTTATATACAGTGGGCCTTCATTAACCCTTCTGAAATGGTAATATAACATCTAAACATCTTAACTTGTCTCATTTTTAGAAAGGAAAAAAAAAAAGAGACTAAAACATTTGGAGGAAGACAATCTGCTCTAGATTTTTCTTTAATGTGAAATAAGGGAAACCAAAACATATTTCATTGGAAAATATGGAGGTAGTACCTCTTGATCACTGTCGGAAGCATTCCAGTGAAGTCATAAAATTTGTTTCTTACTACTTCCAAAAGGTAGTGGAAGAAATGGAGTGAATAAGCTTTCCTGATCAAACTTATAGGACTAGTCTGTTCAGATATTACCACAGATATACCATCAGCAAGAAGAAATGCAGTTATATGTTAATGAGACTTAGTTAGCATTCAGTACATGCAGAAAATCCCTACTCCCTGAAATTAAGCAATTAATGAAATGAAACTTTATAACCTGAAATTTTATAGTCTAGTACATAGACTTTGTAATAGCACCATCTTTATCAGAATTCATGTCTTTATTGTATGACCTCAGGTTGCCTGAGAAGACATATTGCCTTGAATTAGCACTAGTTTTAAATCCATAAAATTTAAGAAATTTAATCATGGCATTTTGCTTCTCCTTTGTTGTATTCATGTAAGATTTTTTACAACAAAAGTAACAATTTGAGACTTGTTCTAATGTGTTGAAAATGTTATAATAGAGCTAACGTCTTCTACAGAAGAAAGTCAGTCCAGAAGCATATAGTTTTGCAATAAACTTATCTTTGGATTTTTTTGTCAACAAGATGCCTTTGTTGTACAATTCTTGGCATCTTTTCTGTCATGAATAACCCTACACTCATTTCTATCCTATTTAATTATCCACTCTGGCTTAAAACATAATCTGCATTAAACCAGCTGTGCAACCTTGAAAGAACACCATTTCAATAATACGCTGATGAAAACAGAGCAAGCAAGCTATTAATTTTAATAGGAGCCCTCCCTTCTGACTATAGCTTGGACACCATTTCAGAGCCATATCCATTTATCGTCAAGAAGTAGCATCCCTGGTGAAATCATTATGGCAATAGATTTCATTCATTCCCTGATACTGTGATTAGCTAGATGACCATCTGGGGCCAATAAGGTCACCTTTGAGGTGTCAGCTTCCCTACTAATTCAGTGGAATAACTTGTGGAAACACTGATCAGTAGTAGAAGGAAATGTATGTGGTAAATAATGAAGAAGTTTAATATTATTTCAAAATTGTTTGTCAACAAAAATCTGCAGAAGACAATTATACTTTAATGCTGCAAGAGTCTCAATCACTACATCCAATCAGTTATGAGTTCTAGCCAGAAACTTTAACTGTTAAAACAGTCACATACTAATAACAGCATATATCCCCTGATCTCCTAAGTTGCCAGGATATAGGGCAGAACTCTTAAATTTGTTTGGTTTTGTAGTTGTATTTGTTGGACAAATAGAGACCATTCAGGTGGAAGTATTACTATCTCAAGTTTATGTTCCTTACCAGAATGGCTTACGAGATATGTGCACAAAGAACTGATATTAGAAGTACCAATGCAACCAAAACTTCCCTTTACTACCACCTACAACCACTATATTGGTGCCATAGCAGTATGCTATGTGAATTCTTGAAACTTAGTAACAGAGCTGGGCCAGAGAAGGGCCATGAAGATGATCAGAGGGCTGGAGCACCTCTGTCTTCCTATGAAGACAGACTGAGAGAGCTGGGAGTTGTTCAGCATGGAGAAGAGAAGGCTTCAGGGAGATCTAACAACACCTTCCAGTACCTAAAGGGAGCTTCCAAAAAAAAAAAAACAAACAAAATAAAGGAGAGGAACTTTTTATGAGGGCAGACAGTGATAAGCTTAAGGGGAATGGTTTTAAACTCATAGAGGATAGACATAGGTTAGATGTTAGGAAGAAATTGTTTACTGTGTGGGTGGTGAGACACTGGAACATGTTTCCCAGAGAAGTAGATGGTCCATCCTCTGAAGTGTTGAAGGCTAGATTGGATGGATCCCTGAGCAACCTGATCTACTGGGTTGTGTCCCTGCCCATGGTGGGTGGGTTTGGAACTAGATGATCATTAATGTCCCTTTCAACCCAAGTCATTCTATGATACCATGTTAAAAATGAAATAATAGATAAGCAACACAATGAAGGGAAGATTCTGGAATTATGAAAAAATGATTAAGCTCAAAAAAATACAGTTGGACAAACAATAGTCAAAATGTATTGGCATATGCATTAAGAGGAATATAATATGTAAATCACAGGATTTTTAGGATAATTTTAGTTAGGGCCTGTGGGTCAAATGAAATAATTACAAAGACTAACAGTGATAATAAAAGAATAGAATAATATGAGCTACAAATAAAAATTGAAGGAAGTAAAATAATTTCCTTTTGGAAAAAACCCACCAAACTCCAAGTACAAACGGCTTCAGGGGACTTAATATGAATTTTCAAATATGTATGGCTTGATACATCTCCCTGCTGAGGATTTTTGCCTTTATCTGTAGTTCTTGTTTTAATAAATGCTTTAAGAAAATGTGGGACATATGTTGAAATGCAAGTCTGTATTTACTGGTTCCAAATTGGTTTTTTTCATAACAAAACAAAAACAAAAACAGACAGACAAAAAACAAACAAAAACCAACCAACCAACCAAAAAAGAAAACAAGACAGCTTTTGGGGGTTTTTTGTTTGTTTGGGTTTTTTCACTATATCCACTGAGGATAGACATAATCAGCTCAATTTGTCGACTAAAAGATACAGTTTAGGTATGTCT
>WBMV01004057.1:0-35493 GCA_013396655.1 Campylorhamphus procurvoides
GAAGGGCAACAAAGCTGGTGAAATGTCTAGGAAACATGTCCTACGAGGAGCAGCTGAAGAACTGGGTTTGTTTAATCTGGAGAAAAGAAGGCTCAGGGTGACTTCATTATTTTCTACAATTACTTGAAAGGAAATTGTAGAGAGGTGGGGCTCAGTCTCTTCTGCCATGTATCAAGTGAAAGAATTAGAACGAATAGCCATGTTGCACCAGGGGAGGTTCAGATTAGATATTGAAAAACTTTTTCATTGAAAGACTGTGTAGGTATTGGAATAAGTTGCCCAGGGAGGTGATAAAGTCACTCTCTCCCTGGAAGTGTTTAAGAGGTGTTCGGATGACGGACTTGGAGATATAGTTTACGGGTGATTATGGTGGTGCTAGATTGATGTTGGACTAGATGGTCATGAAGGTCTATTCCCACCCTGATGATTTAGTGAATCTGTGATTCAAGCAAATATTCCTGAGTCATGAGAACACATGCAGGTCTATAGTGTTATTTTATCAAGTTCTTTATGTTTTTTGCTGCCAACATAAACAAATTGTGGTCTGTCACATATCTCTACAGAAGTGCAGGATTATTACAGGAATACTAGCAGAAGCCAAACACCACTGCAACTCTTTAGGAAAGAGCGGAGGAAAAAAAACCCAAATACAAAAACCCCACACCATGAAAAAAAGAAATTTAAAACCAAAAACCACCGTAAAAGGAATACAGGAAAAAAGGCAAAGTGCTACCTTACACTGGGAGAATAAAGGTGCACTGTGCAGCATGACTACCAGGCTTAACCACAGAGAATATATCTCAGTAAACTCTTCATTGCCCATTTGAATTATAAATTTAATGATGTGCACTATCCAAGAATTTCTATTAACAACTTGTTCTAAGCATATAAAGTCCTTGGCTGTTCAGTCACCAAGCCCTGTTGCGTCAGCTTCATAAAAGCTCTTGTACTTCCTCCCCTTGGATTGCATGAACATGTTACAGGGTCACTGGTCCTGTAACAATGAAGTAAGTCATCAGCATCACAAATAATCCTACTGGCATTGAAAATGTATCCAACAATAAAATAAAATAAAATACCTGTAAAATCTTTGGAATCTCACTGAAGATTCTGTTCAACCTGCCATAAATCTCCTCTGGCATCCAGGGCTCCAGAGCATTTTACCTCTTGATCTGAAATTGCAACTAAGAGTCTCCTTGCAGAATATTAAACCAAAAAGAAAGTGGGAGCAAGCTTAGAAATTCCCACATTACCATAAAGAGCTCATTATAAAATACAGTTTATACAGATATAAGCATATACTTTGCTCTGGTTCAAAATACTTGGTATAGCTATTATTCAAGGCAGTAATGATTTAACCGATGCCACGATAATTGCTGCAATAGATTCCTTACCGTACACTTCCTTCGGAATTTTTAGAACTAAATTCTTCAGTCAGTTATTAATAGTCCTGAAAAAGCTTTTACTTTTGTATTTGGTCATGTGAATAAATTGCAGTCCTCCTACTTGAGATGCACTTAACTGTGCATCTCCAATTCGGTCTCTTCCCTTACTTACAATTTAACATATCTGAGTTAATTAAAATGTACCTTATCTAACTACATTATTACAGCTTGGAAATAATTTTATATCATCAGTAAATGAGTTGCATCTAATTAAAAATTAACTTTCATACTGTAATTCATTTTTAGAATGAAACTAAAATTGCTGATAGTCTTCGGTGCTTCTGAAATATGATATTCTCATACCTATGCTTTATTTTTCTCAAAATAACCTCTAATAGGTAAATATAATATGATAAGGAAAATTAAGTTTGGGGGTTTTAAACACAGACATTTTTTTCCTAGATATATGCAAAACCTAGTATCTTATATAACCTAGACCCCTGCCCCCAAGCCATTTTTTTCTCCTAGATAAATGAAAAAAAAAAAAGGAAAGAAAATATTTATACAGATGTATGAAGAATGCTACTTTCAAAAGCACAACAGGTGCAATTTTCTTAGGTAGGTAGTTTACCGTTATGTAGCAGTTTATTTCATGTCAGATGTTCTGTAGTAGGTTAAGGATATTTTCCTTCAGATTTACTATCCTACATCAAAAATAAGAAGAAAGAAGTTACAGAACACAACCTGTAATATTATATATATATATATATATATATATATAAATTAAATACTGCCATTTGCTTGCAAAGCAATAGCAGTCAAGGATGGGTGACAACAATGATACTCCCTGACTACATGGATAAAATGCCGAAATAAATCTTTAAAAAAAATTGTTACTTGCAACCACCAAAAATTGTTAAAATAGTATCTTGTCTCAGAACTATATCAAAATTTCAGCAATATTATTGCAGAAAAAAGGCAGATGGAAGAAATACATAGAAGAATTTTTAGAGTATTAAAAAAAGCCTCATACTTCAAAAATTACTTACCAAATTTTGAGGAACGTTGCTTCTAATAAGTTTTGTTGTTCCACTAAGGCAGAGAGTATTTTTCCTCTCATGAATTAAGACTAAGTCAAAGGGTAAGAACATGGGTAAAAATAAGAGATCAAAAATCTTTGCAGAACTAGAACTAAGTAAAATCTGTGGCAATGTGTAATATTCTTGACATATCAATACTCATGAAGTACTTAAGTAGTTTAAATGGTTTTCATCTCATAAATAAATTTGTTGCTTAATTTTAGAAAAGTGCATCTGTTTCTGTTAAGTTTCCTACTTTTTCACTATGTAAATAAAGTTTTTCTCTGTACATGATCTTCTGCATGGAACAGATTTTGTTTTGATCTGGGTCAGAATAAGATATGAAATTTTTCTGACTCAGAAAAGGATGCTAAATATTGACACTCTTACCTGTAATTTAACAATTTAGGTCAGCTTTGGATAGTGGAAGGGAAACAGGAGGTATAAAAATTATTTTTGTAAAGGAGCAGAGACAAAATATGAAGGTGTTCTTTAGAGATTTACAGCAATATATTTCAAAAATACTGAGTTTTTAGGGGGGTTATGTTAAAATTTGTGTTATCTTCAAACATCAAATATTTTGGTTGTAAGCCAGTATTTTTACTGAAAGGACAACATAATGTAAGAATGGCAAACCCATACAGTATGAATAAATTTGTTTGGTCAAAAGCTTAGCAACTAACATCCTTATTCAATTCTAGATGATTTATTTAGACAAAGTGCACAGATCAGATTTCTTCATATTATTGTTGAAAGGCATTTTTTAAGTGCTTAATATTCTAAAATCTTGCACATTTCATGTCCAGAAAAGGACAATAAATGGTAATAATAAATGGGACTGTTGACATGTATTATGTTCTGTCTGCTTCAGAAAGTAGCAGTCACATTTTACATCCACATTTTCTGTCTCTTCTCCCTGGCTGGCCCAATAAGAGGACAGCTGCTGTTCAGCTCTAGTCCAACAGATAAAGGGGGTTTTGTAACCCACAAATTAGATTGTATTAAGTTTTGTAGTAAACTTATTCATCTTTCAGTGTCCAAATTATATTTGTTCATTTTAATCCAGAAAACTAAAATTCTTACAAGAAGAATTGTTTCAGCAATAAAGATAATAGCATACTACCACAATTCATATGTAAATGATGTTTATGTGCCATAAAACTATTCTAATAAACATGGAATGATGTGATTTGAAAAACAACTTCATCTCCACTGATACTCTTATTTGTTAATGGCATTAAATGGCAGCCTTGTGAAAACATGAGATTCATATTACCATATTAACTGGAAAAATATGTTCAAATAAAAATATTAGCAGAATTAAAGTAACTTCTTGTCTCCTGATATTTATATATTTATTGAAATCTAAATATTTTCCATAACATTCACAAAGCCACACCATCTGCTCCCAGTTTCATTACAAATTAACACCCTTTCCCCAGTTTGATCCACTTGGAAGTTTTCCAGCATTAACTTTCTCCCTTTAGAAAGACTGGAAAGTGATTGCAACATAACATTTGGAGTAAGGACTAAGGCTTGATGAAATTAACCTGTGACTAGCTACTTGTGCTAAAAAGATTTGCAGAATCATAGCTGAGATGAAAGAATGAGTAGGAAAGTCAGATCTGAAGTTAAAGAATTTGTAAGATTTTCTAATCGTTAAGCAAGATGACAAAAATATGAAGTAATTTAAGAGTTCTTCAGGGAAAGTTAAGAAAACATGAATGAAGGAAGCTTTTGGTATTGTTCAGTGAATGGCAAGTGTGGACAATGGAAATACACTGACAGGAGATGGGACATTGACATGCACCAAGAAGCATGAAATACAGAGAGGAGTTGTGTAAGAGTGACAGAGGGCATGGGAATAGCAGCAGTAAATCTTTCAGGAATAAAACTAAAGCATCTAAAAAAGCTTTGTTTTTCTACCTCCATTCTCAGATTATGAATCACAGAAAAATAGTGTACAAAATCTGATAACTCAAATGACCTTAATTATGTAAATATCTGGAATGTGGTGGACTATGACTTCCTCGAGAAAGTGGCTTGATAGTCAGGGTGAAAAACAGAACTGTGAAAGGAATGAGAAGCAGAGATAAGATGAAAAGTATAGAAAAAAATGCTGCTAAAATGGCAAATAGGAAAAGACATGGTATTTAGGGAACTTTGAAGCTTGAAAGATGATGGTTGGAGCAAAGGATATTAAAAGAGCCTCCTGGCACTTAAAGCAACATTAATGTTTAAGAGGGTTGAGATAGGTGAGAGTGAAAGGAAAAGGCAGAAAAGGCTCTTACCTTTGCTGGTGCTGTACCTGGAGAAATCTTTTTTTCTTTACATCCCTTGTGAGATTCAACTCCAAATGGATTTGGGCTTTCATAATGCTATCCCTGCATACTTGGACTCTGTGTTCCTCCTGGATTGCCCAATGCTGCCTTTATTTTTATATGCTTCCTTTTTATTTGAGTCTAGTCAGGAGATGCTGATTCATCTGTGAGGGCATCCTGCTGTGTTTTCTCTATTTCTTGTGTGTTGGAATGGACCACTGTAGGTGACCCTTAAAACTCAATCAGCTTACTTGGAGTCCTTTTTTTCTTGATTGGTTGTTTGATTTGTTGGTTGCTTGGTTTGGGGATTTTTTTGGGTTTTTTCCCAGACGCTATTATGCTGGATTCTTCTAAGCAGGGCCCTGAAATTATTAATTCTCCTTTCATGAAGACTAGAGCTGTGATTGTCGTTTTTGCCTAGTTTCTTCCTCTGAGAATCCCGAACTTCACCATCTCATGTTCACTAAAGTAAAGGCTGCTGCAGACCCTCACATCCCTATTCAGTTCTTATATGAATCAGACCACCCTCTCCTTGTTGACTTCTTGATCACCTGTGGTAGGAAGTTGTTGCCACTACACTCCTCCTGTGTTGTCCCTCCAGCAGATTTCCGTTCTCCATGAGGACTAGAGCTGGCAAAAGTATGGATTCTCCCAGTTGCCTGAAGAAGGACTTCATCTACTATTAAATCCTGATCAGGTGGTGTGCAGCAGACACCACAGAATCACCAACATTGGTCAGCCTACTCTTGATCCAGCTCACAACTGTCTCAGTGTTCATGTCTAAGCAGAGTTTTATGCATTCCTGTTGCTCACATAACAGCCAACTCACCCTCTTTACCTTCCCAGCCACGCTTCTTGGAGCCTCTGTCTATCACATGCTGCGATAGCTGTGTGAGCTGTCCCACCTTGTCCACGTGATCTGAAAGAGTCAGCAGCCCTGTAACTTCGCACAGACCTCCAGTTCATCCTATTGTTTCCCACAGGTGATTCAGAGAAGTATCCAGTCACACTAATTTCCCAGAAAAGTTATGAAGCTTTGCCAATGATAATGTCCTATAAGCTGTTCCTTATTTATGTTCATACACTTGAGCTGAGCCCCTTCAGCCCTCTGCTGCTGATCATAAGGAGTCCCCAGTTCACATCACTACAAACTTTTGCTTCCCATCCCAGTCTACTTTTCCTGCTCTTTCCCAAATGGTGGAAGGATAACAGGGGGTAATAGCTTGAGGGCTGGAAAAATTTCAGTAATTCCATCATTAAGAGTTTGCTGTGGCAAGAAGAGGGTTCTGTGACCGAAGCTGAAAGGACATATTACAGGTAAAGAAGCCAGTGCTAACTGTAAGAGAAACATCATGGGAGTAACCTGCAAGTAGAAATTCATAGATCGGTCTAATCAAAGCCGTAGAATATGGTATTCCACCTCAGGGATCTGCAAAATGGAGCTTCTGGGAAAAAAGGGGCTGACAGCAACCTGGAGAAACTCCTGCTTACAGCAGCCAGAGTGCCACTGGGGACAGAGTTAAGAGATGTGATTCATCTTCTGCTTGTAATTGGATCTGACAGGAGTTGCATGTTTTTCTGACAGCATTGGCAGAGCACTTGCTCCTTCTCCACTGTAGTCCCTGGGCATCTGTGGGAACATGCAGTGCAGACCCTGGTGGGTTGCCTGTGCCAGAGTGAGCCTGTAGCAGATGCAGGCAGGGCCACTGACTATAGTCCTTCGCAGGTACACAAAAGCCACCACACCAGCAAAATGAGGGTTGTAGAGAAATGTACCCAGGTGCATGCTATAAATTCACCCCCCAGATTTGTTTGCTGAAAAACACTTTTTTAAATGGTTCCAGAGCCCCTTAAAAGATATTTACATCTAATAACATTTATCACATCCATGTTTAAAATAATGTTATAATGGTTTTTTCAGTAGTTTTGTCACTGGTTTTGCTTATAAGAAATGCAGTCAAAAAGGAGTCTGTATTTTATTATTTAAGAAGGGATTTTAGGTTCCTTATCTTGCCCTGCTACTTAGACTAAATAACAGTGCCATCTACTGAAAGGTAACGGTGACTTGCAGGAAATGTTTACAGTCGTTGTACTTTATTAAGTAGAAGTATAAAGAGAGAGGTCGACAAGGGAGATGGTAATACAAGGAAAGGGAAAATAAAAATATCCTGAAAGTGCAAAGATATATAGGTACAGGAAGGACCGTCATTAAAAGGAAGATGAAAACAAAGACAAACAAATATTTAGAAATTAAAAAAAAGAATAGGTAGACTGAGAGAAATGTGTCTGGTTTTAACAGTATTGATTTGAGGTTTAAACAGCCATGTTACCTTTTATTCATTGCAGTGATGTCTCTTTTCAGATTACTACACAGTTCATCACCCCCAATAGCACTAGTCTGCTCATGTCAATTATCTTCAGCATCAGTCTTGTGAAAAAATTTGATGTTACAGTCTTTTATTCAAATTAGAACAATAGCATATAATTGGGATATGGCTGTGGCCTGTATTAAAAAAAAAATCTACTTGTCCATTCAAAGCAGTTTCTTGGATTCTGACACAAGAACTATTTTTTTATTATTATTATTAGATTTTGGAAAGGATAGCTAATGAATATTTAATGAAATAAATTTTTACTTATTTAATGAATATAATATTTAATGAAATAAATAACCTGGCATGCAAGAAACAGTGTTGGGTGGGAAAAGTAGCAAGAAGACAGTGCATAAGTTCTTAAAAACTTTGTCTGTTGCATTAGCCTTTGTTTCTAGGTGTTTATAGGAAACTGATAATTAATATCCTTTCCATCAGTGAGAGGTGGATATGTGAATAAAAACCTTGTCATACATTGCCTTGGCTTTCAGACATATTATCCAGGTATTCACTGGTGGGTTCCCCCCAGAATTTTATCTCACCACATGGTTATTTTAGGGAATATAGTCATCTTTCTGAATCCCCAAAAGAGATGTGAAACATTCTATTTCTTTAAAAGAAACTGGACTTTGACTAGATGATCAACATGAAAAGTGTTGTGATTTTATCATTAGCTACGTGATAGCATTTCCTGGAGATCTAAAAATATACGTACTATTTTAGCAAGAGTGCATAAATTTATCATGTAGAACTTGAAGTGGTTTTTATATTTGCTATTCTGCNCTTTGCTGGTGCTGTACCTGGAGAAATCTTTTTTTCTTTACATCCCTTGTGAGATTCAACTCCAAATGGATTTGGGCTTTCATAATGCTATCCCTGCATACTTGGACTCTGTGTTCCTCCTGGATTGCCCAATGCTGCCTTTATTTTTATATGCTTCCTTTTTATTTGAGTCTAGTCAGGAGATGCTGATTCATCTGTGAGGGCATCCTGCTGTGTTTTCTCTATTTCTTGTGTGTTGGAATGGACCACTGTAGGTGACCCTTAAAACTCAATCAGCTTACTTGGAGTCCTTTTTTTCTTGATTGGTTGTTTGATTTGTTGGTTGCTTGGTTTGGGGATTTTTTTGGGTTTTTTCCCAGACGCTATTATGCTGGATTCTTCTAAGCAGGGCCCTGAAATTATTAATTCTCCTTTCATGAAGACTAGAGCTGTGATTGTCGTTTTTGCCTAGTTTCTTCCTCTGAGAATCCCGAACTTCACCATCTCATGTTCACTAAAGTAAAGGCTGCTGCAGACCCTCACATCCCTATTCAGTTCTTATATGAATCAGACCGCCCTCTCCTTGTTGACTTCTTGATCACCTGTGGTAGGAAGTTGTTGCCACTACACTCCTCCTGTGTTGCCCCTCCAGCAGATTTCCGTTCTCCATGAGGACTAGAGCTGGCAAAAGTATGGATTCTCCCAGTTGCCTGAAGAAGGACTTCATCTACTATTAAATCCTGATCAGGTGGTGTGCAGCAGACACCACAGAATCACCAACATTGGTCAGCCTACTCTTGATCCAGCTCACAACTGTCTCAGTGTTCATGTCTAAGCAGAGTTTTATGCATTCCTGTTGCTCACATAACAGCCAACTCACCCTCTTTACCTTCCCAGCCACGCTTCTTGGAGCCTCTGTCTATCACATGCTGCGATAGCTGTGTGAGCTGTCCCACCTTGTCCACGTGATCTGAAAGAGTCAGCAGCCCTGTAACTTCGCACAGACCTCCAGTTCATCCTATTGTTTCCCACAGGTGATTCAGAGAAGTATCCAGTCACACTAATTTCCCAGAAAAGTTATGAAGCTTTGCCAATGATAATGTCCTATAAGCTGTTCCTTATTTATGTTCATACACTTGAGCTGAGCCCCTTCAGCCCTCTGCTGCTGATCATAAGGAGTCCCCAGTTCACATCACTACAAACTTTTGCTTCCCATCCCAGTCTACTTTTCCTGCTCTTTCCCAAATGGTGGAAGGATAACAGGGGGTAATAGCTTGAGGGCTGGAAAAATTTCAGTAATTCCATCATTAAGAGTTTGCTGTGGCAAGAAGAGGGTTCTGTGACCGAAGCTGAAAGGACATATTACAGGTAAAGAAGCCAGTGCTAACTGTAAGAGAAACATCATGGGAGTAACCTGCAAGTAGAAATTCATAGATCGGTCTAATCAAAGCCGTAGAATATGGTATTCCACCTCAGGGATCTGCAAAATGGAGCTTCTGGGAAAAAAGGGGCTGACAGCAACCTGGAGAAACTCCTGCTTACAGCAGCCAGAGTGCCACTGGGGACAGAGTTAAGAGATGTGATTCATCTTCTGCTTGTAATTGGATCTGACAGGAGTTGCATGTTTTTCTGACAGCATTGGCAGAGCACTTGCTCCTTCTCCACTGTAGTCCCTGGGCATCTGTGGGAACATGCAGTGCAGACCCTGGTGGGTTGCCTGTGCCAGAGTGAGCCTGTAGCAGATGCAGGCAGGGCCACTGACTATAGTCCTTCGCAGGTACACAAAAGCCACCACACCAGCAAAATGAGGGTTGTAGAGAAATGTACCCAGGTGCATGCTATAAATTCACCCCCCAGATTTGTTTGCTGAAAAACACTTTTTTAAATGGTTCCAGAGCCCCTTAAAAGATATTTACATCTAATAACATTTATCACATCCATGTTTAAAATAATGTTATAATGGTTTTTTCAGTAGTTTTGTCACTGGTTTTGCTTATAAGAAATGCAGTCAAAAAGGAGTCTGTATTTTATTATTTAAGAAGGGATTTTAGGTTCCTTATCTTGCCCTGCTACTTAGACTAAATAACAGTGCCATCTACTGAAAGGTAACGGTGACTTGCAGGAAATGTTTACAGTCGTTGTACTTTATTAAGTAGAAGTATAAAGAGAGAGGTCGACAAGGGAGATGGTAATACAAGGAAAGGGAAAATAAAAATATCCTGAAAGTGCAAAGATATATAGGTACAGGAAGGACCGTCATTAAAAGGAAGATGAAAACAAAGACAAACAAATATTTAGAAATTAAAAAAAAGAATAGGTAGACTGAGAGAAATGTGTCTGGTTTTAACAGTATTGATTTGAGGTTTAAACAGCCATGTTACCTTTTATTCATTGCAGTGATGTCTCTTTTCAGATTACTACACAGTTCATCACCCCCAATAGCACTAGTCTGCTCATGTCAATTATCTTCAGCATCAGTCTTGTGAAAAAATTTGATGTTACAGTCTTTTATTCAAATTAGAACAATAGCATATAATTGGGATATGGCTGTGGCCTGTATTAAAAAAAAAATCTACTTGTCCATTCAAAGCAGTTTCTTGGATTCTGACACAAGAACTATTTTTTTATTATTATTATTAGATTTTGGAAAGGATAGCTAATGAATATTTAATGAAATAAATTTTTACTTATTTAATGAATATAATATTTAATGAAATAAATAACCTGGCATGCAAGAAACAGTGTTGGGTGGGAAAAGTAGCAAGAAGACAGTGCATAAGTTCTTAAAAACTTTGTCTGTTGCATTAGCCTTTGTTTCTAGGTGTTTATAGGAAACTGATAATTAATATCCTTTCCATCAGTGAGAGGTGGATATGTGAATAAAAACCTTGTCATACATTGCCTTGGCTTTCAGACATATTATCCAGGTATTCACTGGTGGGTTCCCCCCAGAATTTTATCTCACCACATGGTTATTTTAGGGAATATAGTCATCTTTCTGAATCCCCAAAAGAGATGTGAAACATTCTATTTCTTTAAAAGAAACTGGACTTTGACTAGATGATCAACATGAAAAGTGTTGTGATTTTATCATTAGCTACGTGATAGCATTTCCTGGAGATCTAAAAATATACGTACTATTTTAGCAAGAGTGCATAAATTTATCATGTAGAACTTGAAGTGGTTTTTATATTTGCTATTCTGCTTTCAATGTACCATAAACATGCCAACTACCAGATTTTCATTATCCTTCTGTTGGTATAGTTTTTGCCCAAGAGAATGATACTCCCTTTTTTTACTACTTTTAAAAATCAGAACAATTGGCATCAAGCCATCCAGCAAATAGCAAAATTGTGCTGAAAATATGGTATACAACATGTTCATTGTAGTGTAAACTCTTTTAGTTTATCTCAATATTTCAACTCTTGGACATTCTTTTAAAGTTGCAGCTCTTTGACTCCTGTGATTGTAAAAGTCCTAGCATGCTACTCTTTGATTTTTAGTTTAATACCGTATTCATTCTGTGGGACAAACTACACAACTTGAGAATTTTTAAGGATGAAAAAGTTGAAGCCATGTAAGACTATTCCCAACATCTTTTTTAGTTTATATCTTGTTTCATTTTTTTTTTTAGGACAGTCTAAAGCCATAGCATTATTTTAACTTGAATCAGTTAAAAAATATCCTGTTTGTAAATATGCAGGATGAAAGACTGAAATAGATGTTTGAGTAGACAGCTTATGGTTATCAATAAAATACTTTAGGGAGGTAAAACTTAGCTTACAAAGGAATTCAAACTAGCCAAAAAAAAAAAATGACAGAGAAAAATCCGTGTGATTTGGAAGACAGAGTCTATAAAGTCCTATGAAGTAACCTTTGAAATAAAAATTTTTTCTCTTGACAGGACACAAAGGTAGAAAAAAGCTGATATTGAGAGAAAAGACAGTGGTGAAGAACAACAATTTAATATGGTGAGAAATTTGAAACAATTTTTTTTCCTTTGGTACCAAAGCTCTCACAGGAGTTGTGTGGTTTGGGGTTTTGTTTTTGAAATTTAAGATTTTCTTTTTTCTGTATCTAAGCCTCAAGCACACAATTTAATTAAATCCGTGAGATGGATAAACATAGATATGTTGTTAAGAACATACTAATTTCTTTTCTTGGGAGTCATGCTGAAAGGCCATCATTAGTTTTCCTTTCATATTGTGATCTATTTTGAAAAGAACTTCCTAGGATGATAGGCGTAGTGCTTAAATTAAGAATTAGTTAAAAATTAATTGCATTGCAAAATCACAGCAGCATTTCCAGGGGAGAGTTGGTTTGTGTTGGTTGAGGGTTTTTTTGGGGGAGTGGGGTGGTTGTTCTGTTTAAATTTTATAATTAAAATACTGCAGATATTTAAGATGGGAAAACTATGAGATAATGCAAAACACTCTCAAAGACCATTAGTGCTGGAGAAAGGCTTTCATTTATTCACAGAATGAAAGAACCACAGATCACTCTGGTTCTACATACAGACCATAAAAGTTTGGAACAAAATTGACTTATAGGAAGTTTGAATATTGCACATATTTTAACAGATAACTCCATGCATATTTTTCAGATCTTTCAGAAGCATTGAGATTAGGAATCAGGATTTACTGAGCAGTAGTCATAATAAGGGTTCAAAGAGTTAAATGTATCCATAGCAATGAATTAGATGTGGGAGATTCCAAAACTGAAAAAAAATACCCTATCTTGGGTACTATTTTCATAGTGATAATGCTATTTCTAGCCCAAACAATATAAATTAAAATGCAAGGTAGTGTTTGACAGGAAGCAATATTGTTTTCTCATTTTTGTTATCCTTGTTGTGTTAGGGCAACTGGCATGTACTGCAGACTGTGTTCACAGAAACTTGTCTGATAAAGGGAGAAGAGAGAACTCTAATAAAATACATCACCTCTTCCTCACAAACTTGGCCACCTCTCATTATGGAAATCCAAGCCATCATATGAGCTGGCAGCCATATTTTCAAAATTTGACCGATATCTGTTTAAAACATGATACTGCAGGAAATATTTAGTCTCCCTCTTTTTCTTCCCCGACCACTTCCAAAAATGTGTTTTCCCTGCACTTGCACAATAACCAGTTTTAGTCACAGAGTTAACTCTGAGATTCGTGTGAAGTTTCAGCTTCCCTGCACTTCCTGCCCTCCTGCAGTTCAGAAATCCATCTTTTACTATTGAAAATGACCTGCAGTGTCTGCAGGAGAAATCATGTATCTGCACAGATTTGACAAGCTCTTCCACAACAAAAAGTGCCTGCAAAATTTTGGAGCACCCTTACATTTCCAGCTTCACAATTACTTCAGCCCTTTTGTTCCCAACAGTCTTAAGCAACGGTAGAATCTGTAATTGCAAGTACTTCAGAAGTGAATATTTCTCTCAAGTTGCATATCAGTAGGAAAGGTAATATTTTCTGAGAGCTGGTTCCAAGTTGAATGCAGAGATGTTGTAGAGGTTAATGGCTAATATTAAACTCCTGTTGTTATCAGCAGTTTGACTCCACAGTTCATTACTACTGTGTTAGTCTGTTACTGCTGCTTTTTTTCTTTCCTTTGTATTTACACAGGCACTGCAAAGCTCTGTAAGGATTTCAGGAACATTGTGTTAAAGGACTTGGGTAGTACTTTAACTACATGTGGGCAAGTAAAGAGAACTCTCTTTATCCAAGCAGCATTTACTTCCTGTGTGCTCATTTTCATCCTTGTGGATTTGACTAAATAAATAAATAAATATTTTGCTTTCTCAGCTTGTAAGGAAAAAAAAAATCCCTTTTAAGAGAATTAGATTGGGACACACAGATCAATTATGCCTCCTCACCCATTTCATTGTTTGATGAACCCCACTTAGAGAAAAATGGATTGAACAAACGTGAAATGTCTATGGTTTTTCCTTCTCAAAATGGAACTTAGATGAAATTGCTTTTTTCTGAGCCAGAATGAAATATTCCATTTCATAGTAGACATGAAAAGAGAAAAAAATGAAGGGCTGATTTCACAAAGCTGCTGCAAGCTGTAGTGTTTAGGGTTGAGTAACAGAGAGGCTGGGCATGCTATCGTGATGGGAGGAGCACCATCAGAATTTTTACTCTCCTTGAGTTAATTTGAACACACCATTTCTTGATTTCTGGGGACTCACTCAGCTATAATCACTGAACAATAAGATAATTTGGTGTACTCTCTTGATGCTTTTCCATTCCTACAAAAAAACAAATGCATTCCAGGACAGATGCTATACTCAGGTGCCACATTCCCAGGAAGCCATTATTAACGCTTAAATAATTTTATAGAAAACAGAACAGCTCATGAAGGATAGAGCAAATGACATAATTTCAAGTTAATAACTGCTAAATCAATGTTCCTGGCTTTTTGCCCCTCACCCTCAACCCCCCCCCNAAAAAAGAGCCCATACATCCAAAATATAACAATGTTACTGTGTGCTAATTGTAAGTTACTAACAGGAGATGACAGAGTTTCAGTCCCTCTACTACTGAATATTCATTGTGAAGAGAAAAGAGCATTAATAGAGAGTAAGAGAAGCCCATATGGGCTACTGCAATCACAATGGTTTAAGCCCTGTTCAGAAACTGGAAATACAGACTGAAAAGTCATCAAACAGAGAAAGGAAATTCATACAATCATAGGATGTTAAGGGGTTGGAATGGACCTTAAAGATCACCTAGTCCCAACCCACACTACCGTGGGCAGAGACCGATTGAAATTGGGTCTCCCAAACCATGAACATTTTCAGCTACTAAAATAGAGCTACTGCTAGTGTTGCTTTTTGCATGTCATTGTATGGCTACAGTATGTCAATGTGCATTTACTTTTTCAGCTTAAATTCTGTGGTCACTTCAAGAAGCAGATACTTTCCAAATGGAAAAAAATAGAGGTTTGCAAACTTCAGTAAGTAAAATAATTTGATAGCTTTAGGGTAGAATTTTATGATGAAAATCATAGAATCAGATAATTGTTTAGGCTGGAAAAGACCTCTAAAATCATCAAGTCCAACAGTTAACCCAGCACTGCCAAGTGCACTACTAAACCATGTCCCTAAATGTCACATCTGGACATCTTTTAAATATCTCTAGGGATGATGATTCCACCACTTCCCTGGGGAGTCAATTCCAGTGCCTGACAACCCTTTTAGTGAAGAAATTTTTCCCTAATATCCAATCTAAACCTCCGTTAGTGCAACTTGAGGCTATTTCCTCTTGTCCTAGCTAAACAACTCTTACACTGATTCGAACCTTGGAAATCATCATTTCATTACTCCAGAATTATTTTCATCTGGAGATTTTTAGAGTGCCTTTAAGGTAGTTCCATAACTAAGCTCACAACACATATGTGAGCTGGGACTGGTCCATATCATGAGAATCGCATTGTTTGCTATGTGTGCAGGAGCCTGGCAGCAGTTACAGACAGCCTGCAGCAGCACTGAACATCTCCTTAGTGCTGCCAAGCAAAAGACAGTTCTAAAACAGCAGAAAGGTTGTGTGGAGAGGGAAGAGTTAAATTTAATACATTTTAACATCATTGCTGGAGGGAGAGGAAAAAACTGGGATTAAACTCTTTCACTGTAAGGATGTATCATGGGGACTTCAACTCCATGACCATAAAGAATAGTGATTTTTACAGTATCTCTCAAAGCTCATACTGTGACATGGCTTCAACACTGGCTCCAAGGGAAAAGGTGCATGTATGGACTTATGAACTGCATTCCTTCACCACTTTCATTCACCCTGGTATTGCTGCGCCTGGATAAGAGCCAGACTTCTCCTCTCTTATTTCTCAGTAATGCCAGCTCTGTTAACCTACGCTTGGGTTACTTCCCTCCACCTTCACAGGCCAAGAGCAATTCAGCATTTGTCCACCTGGCAATGCACCAAAATATCTATTCCTGGCAGGCAGACAAGTCATGCTGGTTCAGCACTTCCACTTGCTCATTTGGCACTGCTTTTTCATCAGGAGAACAAGATTGCTTTTCTGTCCTGTCCTGCAAGCCGTGACCTCTGTGTGCCTGTTTATCACAGGAGGACATTTCTCCAAAGAAAGAGTTTCTGTAGAAATTCCTCAACTCTGTAGTAAAGAACATGCAGATTTATTACATATACAGAGTAAGTCATCCCACCTCTCTACACTATTAAATAAATATTCCCTGTTCTAAAATCTGCCTCTCATATAACACAGTCCCAATGAACACTGAACATAATCTATCTAATATGATGACATTTTGGAACAATAGAGTCTGAGGAGATATTTCCATGCATAAGACAGGTGGATTGAAATAAATGAATGACAAATTCCAATTATTTTTATGAAATTTCTTAAAGACTATAAGCCTTTTGCAGGAATTAAGAGTCAGAAAAAATGGAACATATAAGCTTTCTTTTCTTTAAAAATAGAGATTGATGCAGACATATTTGGGGAGATCAAGTTCCAGTACTTTATAATGCATAGTAAATCTTTTCTCCTAAAACAAGTTGCCGTCATAAGTTAATCATTATTAACCTGTACCTAAGGTACATTCAACACCTTCACACTCCAACATTCAAAATACTTCTATATAGTAGTCTGTTTCTTGCACAATTCTGTGATCTCTATTCTCATTGTGATTCTTGTCTCTGGGATTGATTACCTAAAACTGGTGAGTACACAGCTCTGTGTTCTGGTGTTGGTAAGGGTTTTGTTTTCTTTTGTTGGAAATAGGAGGAGGATTAAGCTGTGAACTGATATAGATTTTGATGGAGTGGTTAATAATGCACAAGGGAACAGAGTCCAGTTTCATCTACTGCTTTTTACAGCATGACTTACAATGATGTATTCATCTCCACTGCCATTAATTTGTGTATTTAATCAACTGAGCTTAGTTGAAAGGAATCACACACACACACATATATATATATACATTCATATGACAAAACACACAGATATGAATGTGTTTCAAAATCCATTTAAGTATAAAGTACCATTTCTATTGGAAAACATAAATTCCCTAAAACATGTTTTATTAATCTTTTTCATAACTTTTCTCTAAAACCTTCTGACAAATGAATAGGAAAAAGAACCCTTCCAAATTATATTTAAACAATAAATAATATTATTCAATTGACTAAATACTGTACAGGTTCATTCTGAAAAAAAAACAAACAAACAAACCAAAACAAAACACAAACCAAACCAAAACACATAAACAAACAAGCACAAACTGCGAAAAGAAAAAAATACCAAAAACATAAAGAACAAAGAAACAAAAAAGCTAAGTGTATGTCTTTCCCAGTTCCAGAGCAGAAAACAAAGAAAATTCCTTTGCAGAATCAAGGAAAGTAATCTGGGACTACAATTGCACAAATCAAGGAGAAGTGCAAATTTCACACATTTAATTCCACTTAAAAGAACCAATAGCCTCTACTGTATGGAATAAGGCAATAAAAAGTTTGGTGACTGCAAAATGAGATGTGCACAAGTACATAATAATACATGCTTTTTAAGCACTGACTTCCCGTGTGCAGGTTTCCAAACAGAGCTGAAATACACTGCCTGCTGGCATTATATTAACTAGGTCATTCTGAGCACTGCCAAATTAGGTGACTGAAATCTGAATAGTCTGCCAAGGGAAAGATTTAAGAAATACTTTAATTTTTTGCTTGTTTAGGTAAAATTCATTTACCTTGCTTTAAATATACTTCATTAGAAGATGTACTGGTAACTCTAAAAGCCAAGAAAAGGCAAGAAGAAATAAAGATGAGGTCTCAAAGAATTATTAATTATCCTCAGTAAGAATTTCCTGCTTATCTTCTTACAAAGGACTCTGAATACACTAAATTGCAGATCATAGCTGCATTACAGTTTTGTAGATGATACTACAGCATTACAGGCCACTGGTTTTAATTAAATAATAACAAAAATCTGATCTTGCAGTGAAAAAATAAAGATTTTTCACCCGAGAAGACTTCTGTACTATTTGTTTAAGTATGTATTAAATGGCATAAGAAAGCCTCATTTAGTAATAATTGAAGTATACAGGAAATTTTAGTGCTAAAAATCTCAAAGATAAATGTGATTCCCTCCCACTCTCAGCACTTTCTGTGCCTTTAAATTACATCTCTATGATGGTAATATTTGCTTTAAGAGTTTTCTAATTGGTGTGGTATTTCATGATGCACCTGCAACACCAGTCCTTGGTAGTTTGGTTTTGGTTTGTTTCTTTATTTCTGTGAACCATCATTGTTCTAGTTGGGTCCTGCATCTAAGGTAACTAATCTGAGGAGGAGTCCCTTGGCAAAAATGCCAGTCTCATATGTTTTTTTGAAAGTGCATAGCTGGTGTACTTCTCCCATCTGCAAAGGTACTACTTGCTTTCTTATCTGGGTCTCAGTTTGATGTGTGTGCTTTTCCTTACCCTATCAGCTCTTTCATTACTTCCCTCTCTCACTCCCACATAATTTAAGCCACTGGAAAAAAATATTGATCGTGGAAATGAAATTGGGTCAAGGATTATCCACTTCCCAGCCAAGATAAGTTCTTATTCATTTTGCTGCTTTAACTTAATAAAATATACACCTCTAATTAATTCTCTTGATGAGACTAATACCTGGGTTTTATCAGATGTCAGCTGGGAAGAAAATCTACTAGTGGGCTGTTTGAATCAGTTGGAAAAACTGCTATATTGTGGAATCTGGTGGTGTTTGCCATTGGAATGAGAGGTAAAATACACAATGTAACTAGCAATTCAGAATATACATTCTCTTGTCCCCAAGGGAACCTTTGAATTCTGCTTTCAGATAACGGGCAGAGATTCACACTGACTAAGTATTCTATGAGTCCCCAGGGATGACAGCTTGTCACTGAACCTAGAAATCTTACTCTATTTTATAAGACTTGAGAAAATATTACTTTCAACTCCCTTCCCTTCCCTTCCCTTCCCAAACCTTCCCAAACCTTCCCTTCCCAAACCTTCCCTTCCCAAACCTTCCCAAACCTTCCCTTCCCAAACCTTCCCAAACCTTCCCAAACTTTCCCAAACCTTCCCAAACCTTCCCAAACCTTCCCTTCCCAAACCTTCCCAAAGATTCCCAAACCTTCCCTTCCCAAACCTTCCCAAAGATTCCCAAACCTTCACAAACTTCCCCAAACCTTCCCTTCCCATGCATCAGCAAAAGGAAATACCATAATTTAAATATACTTGAAAAGAACAAAGCAAACTTTCTGGAGTCAAAAATTCTTCAAGGTTATTTTTTTTTCCTATGGGGAAAGTAGAGATAGATTGAGAGATTTGCAAAGCTGTCATCAGAAGTATCTGAGGGAAAAAAAAGATGGTGAATGAACGTCAAGTTTGATTATTCTGAATTTTTTTCTTAAGACTTGAACATGCATTATCTAGTATGGCTTAGACAATAACCATTTAGATGACATAACAGAAAGGAGGACTCACAATTCACAATTATTACATTTTCTCTATATATATCTCGATCCTATTATGAGAAAATGATATCATTCTCACAATTTTAGCATTACCTCAATATTACCTGACACAGACTTCCTATCAAGGATGGAAGATGAGAGACATTTCAAGGGTTTTTTTCATCCCTGGAACCATTTAAAGAAGAATTGAGGGTTGTTTTATATCTAGATTCTTCTGACAAACATCATACGCACATGGTATATCCAGGAAACAGTGCAATGTTTTCAGAAATTTGACCTGAGCAGAGGTACATTTTGAATGTCACAATCCTCACTCAACTCAGCTGACGGTTACCTTGGTAGGTGAAGTGAGAGTATTACTCAGTTCCCAGCTTCTCTGAGGGTTATGTGAACAATATATGCATTTATTGACTTTTAACTTGTTTCCTCAATATTTTACGAAGGAAAAAAAAAAGTTCAAGATACTTGAACTCTTATTTTATTCAGATTCATTCACCTCAACTTTTTGTTAATCTCTGATTTGTTATGTGGTATGATTTCTTCACACAGCAATGATTATATATTGGTTGCCTTGCTCTTACACTATGGCATCTCCTAGAATTGTAGTGTCCTGACCATCCCAATACTTATTGGAACATGCTGTCCATGCTCATAGGTTGGACAGAACATCAGGACGCAGTGGCAGGACTAATAACCTGTTTATACTAGAACAGTGAGGGATAGGGTCTTTACTATCCAGGAGTCCTTTAGGGGTAGAATATGTGTAATAAGGCACCATTGTTCCAGTACTTGAGTTGTTGCTCCCTTCTACACACACAATTTTGCTGCATGCTGCAATCAGAGGTGTAACAGCTCAGGCTGTTACCATAACCTGCCAAGTACTGGAGCTGGTACCAAAACCTGTGAGGGAATATGGTGATGTGGTGATTTGATCCAAATAGCCTGGGCAAATTAAGGAAAACTCTGAAAGGGGTTTGAGTGAGCATCTGCCAAAAAAAAAAAAAAAANNAAAAAAAAAAAAAAAAAAAAAAGCAGTCAATTGGCAATCAGCTGTTATGGTTCACCTTTCCAACATACATACACTTCTACAAATAAATAATTTCTGCAGGTTAGGATTTTTTGACATGTATTGTCTTTTGCCCTGTCCTTTCTACATGGAAAAATCATAAAAATGGTCTCTGATCTTCTGAGACTAGAAAAATCCAAGATGAAAATATCCCCAGTTTTAAAACAATTTCAAACAAGTTGGGTTTTCAAAGTATTTTTTGTTCTCTTCCATTAAGCATTCCCTTAATAGATTCAGAACAGATCAAGGAAGAGATACTGTAAATGAAATCACTGTTAAAAGAATATGTTGAAAGACTGTCTCCTGCGTATCAAAAACTACTTTTGATACTTTAGAAAAGAAACTACTATGAGTCTGCACACAAAAAGGTGGAGGAGTCCTCAAGGTGGACTTCAAGGTCAAACTTTAAATATGAAAATTATTCCAATAACCATCAGTAGAACATTTTTCATAAATAATTTATTAAGCCAGTTCAGACTAGTAGGGGTTTTTGGTTTTTGTTTTGGGTTGTTTTTGGCTTTTTTTTGTGTGTGTGTGGCCTTTTATTTCTGGAAGCAGGCACTGATTCAGTATTCTGTCTAGATGGACAATCACAGGTACATACAGAAGGACAGAAGGTATACTACCATTTCATGGCTGAAAACATCTAAGAGTAATTTTTACTACTTATGTTAGTATTTTGAACAATGCAATTCGATTTAGATTGTCCTTAACTTTGATCTAACCTGTTAAAATATGACATCTAGGATAATGAAATGCGAATTCAATATTTTTTTTTTTTTTAAAAATGGTCTAAACCCAAAGGAAAACTCTAGGCAATGATTAGGAATTAACGAAGTGCAAAATCCTTTTTATCATAATTTTTTCAGCTTGGCAAAGAAAGACATAAATACAGATTTGGTATGGATTTGACTTTTTTTTTCTCTGCTCATGGGAGGTAGGATGCAAACTCACAATCATAAGCACTCTTCTGGATGCCTGGTTTGTAATGTACAGTGTCATGGCAGCACTGCCTAAACAGATCTAACTATCAGACTGCTTTTTCACAGACACTCAAACATTTTTTTCACATTTCTTTCAGGTTATTTTTATGACGAAATAACCTGCTTTTCCTTTTCTACCAGCAATCTACATGTACAGAATTATTAATACCTGTGAGGAAATTGCTTTGTCCATGACCTAAGAGTGGCAGCCTTGCCAAGGTAGTTGAGCTGCTGGTTCCTTAAACCATGGTGCTCCCAAAATTATCCCAGGGACTCTACTGTTACGGGGTTATTCCAGCACTTTGAACAGTCAATGCTGCACTCTGTGTGAGTTCAGAAGTACATGTGAGAAGAAAGGAGTGGTGTGGCTCTTGGCAAAAATTTTATGCCTCAATTTGTTTAAATAAATGAACTTTTAAGGATAAAAATAACAGTAGTAGTCCCAAATTAAAAACACATTTTTAAAACATTCCTTGAGCAGTTCCTGTTAAATATGTGGTTGGATAAATATCTCATCCTGTGATTTTTATAAGAGCAAAGATTCCACCATCTTATTTGAATATATCTGCATTTGTGGTGATTCAAATTTTTATGAGTTTTGACTGACATTTGGTTAAATAAAAAAAAAATTATTTTTACTATCATAAGCAGCATAATAATGTAATCCACATCAAATACACTTTCTGTTCAGATTTCATCTAAGCTAAACTATCAGTCCATGCTGCAGATTTTAATTGTACAGCTTTCACTGCTCGGAATGCAGCAGAGAGAAAAAAATATTTGATTGAATGTTTACAATCAGCCTGCAGGGAATTTTGTGAGACAAAGAATTCATTTAAGGTAGAATTTCTCTGATTCAAGTAAGTCAGTTTTATAAAGAATCTGAGGAAACTTCAGTAGCCTTCTTCAAGTAAAGATTTAATTGAGTTTTCCACTTCTATTAGATATAACAACACATCACTGGTGTAGGATGAATATTTAACTTAAGTCACCCAGTGAGATAACTTTTAATTTGATCAGTAGTCCTAGCTGGACAATCCACTAGCTATAAGGTTAAAATAAATCGGACAGGAGAACAGGACATATTTTGGGGTGGGGCAGAGAAACAGAGTTGCATTATAAAAGTAAAATTGGAGCATTAAAAATATCGTTGGAAAGTGAACGTGAAAAATATTTTCTAAATCCTGAGTGATGTTCAAAATACTGTGTATGAAAGGCAATAAAGGCCATTCCAAATGACTGATTGTGTTTTCAGCTTCTAAGAAATTGATTTCAGCTCTAATTGTGTATTATCAGTGGTCCAGTAAAAAACACTGTAACATTTCCTCTTGGTATTTAAAGGCAGTGAGTCTAGTTTTAACTCCTCACCAGTTCTGCAGCAGAACAATTTCTCTCTTTGTCTCTGATCTAAATAACATTAGTGCAACTACTGAATGGCATTTCACAGTATTTGAAAGTAAACAATATTTTAAAAAATGAGTTTTGAAGAAAAATGTTTGTATGTTAAATGAGTTGTACTGTAAAAACAGTCACACCTGTCCCAAATTGGTAATATATTGGCATAGTAACACTTCCAGGTTTATCTTTTTCCATCTGCATAGTACATCATCAGTGGAGAAGACACAGAATATTTCTTTAAGCACCAGAAAAAAAACTGTTAACTTTTCTGAAAAATTACTTACTTAAGATCACTGAGAATAAATATTTTTGTGTATATAAATGATTATTCTACATATTTTTCACTCAAAATTATAATTAATTTTCTGTAGTTATATAGTCATACAAATATACTGCAGGTTTTTATACTGCATTTGGCTGTGATAGAGTCAAAAATCTTCAGAGCAGCTTGTATGGTGGAGTGTTCTGGACTTGTGAGAAAAACAGTGTTGATCATAGAGCAAACTTTTAGCTATTGTTGAGCAGTGCTTACAGAGAATCAAGGCCTTTGCTGCTTCTTACTCTGCCCACTCAGTAAGGAGGCTCACAGAGTCTACATGGCAGCCTCAGAGCCTGGTTGGATGGTGCATGGTCAGTGCTCTAATGAAACCATGAAATGAGTGCTCTGTGATCTTATAAAGATGGAGTTTTTTAAGTGTAGATATTTTGATGTCCAGTGCAGGATTTTTCTTTACACCAACGTATGAAAATTCAGTGTTTAAAGATAGTCCATGCAGACTCATCTGCACTGTGTCTCAATCTAACAGAAGCTGAATCTTCCTACATCACTTTTGAACACGTTCAACCAGAAAAGAAAGGCACAAGCCCAAGGAAGATGCTGATTTCAGTGGAGGCTGCCTAGAAGCTTCACCTTGTTCGCATCATCACAGACCTTAATACCCAAGTTGGAATCCACATGCAAGAGGCATGCTTGAAAGTCAAGGCACAAGACAATGGGTGAGCACCACTATTTTGCAAAATTATTTGGGGTTAATTACATTAATTTGTTTTTTTTTACTTGGATCAACAGATTATTTGAAATTAACCTCTCTATTTTTTGTGTGAATTGCTAAAAAGTCATTCTGTAATCAATCTGTAATTAAGAATGACCTTCAATATGAAAGTGGAAAATGAAAATACTTTAATAGTGGAAGAGTTCCATCTCTCCTGGGGTTTAACAGTTTTCACAAAGAATAAAGGAATAGGCATTTTGCTCATGATTTCAGTGCAATTCACATTCAGTTTATCACCCATTCATCTTAAAAGCACTAAGAACTGAAAGTCTCGGGCAACAGAACAGAAAATTGCACTAACCTCAGAGACCAAGTTGCAGAACTTTTAGGAAGATAAGGAAATTCAGATAGCTCCAACTCTTCTTCTACAGGGACCCATATTCATACAAGTAGAATGACCCAGGTATCAGTCTTTGTCTCTTAGTCTATGACTGCTCAGCATCGTCTACTTTAAGGCAAAGATGGGAAATTAAGACCTTTCCCATGTGGATCTTGATCCTCTTTGCTTCACTAACTTCTTTTATGTACAACATTTTGTATTTAAACTTGTGTTGAAATTCACAATCTGTGACACCTATTAAATCTTCATCAGGTAAAATAATAATCTTTTTTTTAAATTGGCACCTATTTCCTCTAGTGCCTTTTAGTTCAGAAAAGTTTAGTTTCTTCACTAACATGTAAGAAAGCCTAAATTTATGCAAGTGTTAAGAGCAAGATAATATCAGGGTATAAAAAGTAGGTTAATTAAAATACATTCATTTATGCCTGCATTGCTATTGTTTCATTGAGTGAAAGCTAATTTACCCAACAGATGGGCCAATGTCTGCAGGTCATAAACCTAATGGCATTCTAGTAATATTCAACATAAGGTTCTTATTTATTAAAGCATAAGGCAACTTAATGCAGACAAAAATATGCTGCACAAATCCCTTAATTATTTCACAGTTTCATATTCCACAGTTAAAACTACAGCTCAAGACCTTAGGATTAATTACTTAGATGATCAAATCAGTATTTTATGAAATACACATCTGAGTGTTTGCCTCCACTCTTCCTTTCCTTCGCTCATTTAATGTCTTAAACCCTTATTTAATAAAACAGAAGCTAAGTAAGAGTATGAAGGAAGGGCTGTCCTTCCAGCTGAAAGAAATGAGTTGTCACTTACCAAATGCAAGCTGAACTATTACAGATACAAGAAATCTCGTAGGATTTCAGAAATGAAGTCTCAGGAACAAACATATGTGTAACCAAAAATTTTCTGGAAACCTGTGCTCTCTTCTTGTTTGATTTTGTCATGCTTCAAATCTCAGGCAGCGAATTTTACAAGTCCACATAGAGAAAGAAGGAGCGTCTTCCTTCTTCTGTGGGCAATCTTCCTTTCAGGGAGCAGTCTGTTTTTTAGTCATGGCAAACCTTCATATAATCTATTTCTGCCTGTGTTTTTCAAATGAGATAAGTTTGATATGAGATTCTGGGAAAATGTTGAAACATTCACATATGTAGCCCTGTACGCATTGTCTTTATTTTCTTATAGTTCTTTTTTTCTTCCCCCAGTATAGTGGGAAGGAATTTTCTTATTATGCATGACTAGAAAAAAATTATAAAAATTGCATATTTGGAGGACATTACCATATTAAAAACAGGTAGGGAATATTTAGTAAAAAGAATATTAAAATACTATTTATGGATATAAGTCTTGTATAAAGGAAGCTAAAGAAAGCATTGTTTTAATTACTTACTCTAACTTCTCTTTTATAGTGTAGAATTCTATTTTGGGCTTCTATAATTCCAGACTTAGCTTGAATGTTTCCTTCCCAACCCCGCACCCCCGAAGCCTGTGAATTTGTCAAATGCAGCTTTCCTGGAGTTATAGCAAAGATCACAGGGTTTGGAAATGAAAGAGAGATTCCTTCATCTCCACTTGAAAAAACAAATAGTCTCTCAGGGACAGTACCAGGAAGCATGGGCAAACTGGAAAAAATAACAAGCTCTAGCTTGAACATGGCTGTGGAACAGAGAAAAGGGGATCTTTTTCGTGGGAGAAAACTGGCTCAGAGCAGCCAAGTTAGAGAAGCCAGAAAAACACTCCCAGTGTGAGCCAGAGATCTCATTCTGGTATGTCACAGATTGACAGCTTTTGTGTGATGTTTGGTGGTGTGCAGTCATGTCCTGGCAGACTGTGAACATGGCTGTGGATCCTGGATGCTGTCCTGTGTATTGTTTGGCTCCATATGTGGATGTTTGAGATCTGAAAGCTTCCCACTATGCCTCTGCATTAGTTTTCTGAGTGACAATAAAATTCTTCTTTATTGACACCAGAAATTACTGTATTGGTTAGTATTATGTGGGTTTTGAGGTTCTTGCCTTCTTAGTGAGCAAGATATGTGAGTTCATGTATTTCTGACATATATGGGGACCTCCTGTTTTCCTAAAACAGATAATTTCTGGTGCTTACACTTGTACTTAGAGTTCAAGGGGAATGTTTATCACTGATATTATGGTCTTCCTATATGGACTGTGCTGATCAAAGCTATGCTTTAGGATGGTTTGTAATAAGGATGATTTTATCAAACCTATGCCAAAGAAATATGATCATTATCAAAATCTAAAAGCAAAATCTAGCCTCAGAAGTGCACTTTTTTTAATAAATTCACAGAATCACAGAATGACTAAGGTTGGAAGGGAACCCTGGTGAGGTCATCTGGTCCAATCTCCCTGCTCAAGAAGGGTTATCCTAGAGCACATGGCACAGGACTGTGTCCAGATGGTTCTTGAATATCTCCAGGGAAAGAGACTCCAGAACCCTTCTGGGTTATCAGTGATAGTGCTCAGTCACTTGCACAGTTAAGAAATTCTTTCTCATTTTCAGCTGGGACTTCCTCTGTGCTGCCCGTTGCCTCTTGTCCTATTACTCAGCACCACCAAGAAGAACCTGATCTCATCCTCTTGATGCCCTCCCTTAAGATACTTAAAGACATTGATGAGGTCCCCTCTCAGTTACCTCTTCTCAAGGCTGAACAGGCTCCTCAACCTTTCCTTGTAAAACAGATGCTCCCCAGTTACCTGAAAGAACATGAGAGGATTTGTGTAAAGCAGGTCTTTCCCATAAATTCTTAACAAAAGTCCCAGTTACTGGAACCTCCAGACCTGGCATGAGTCCTCACATGCAATCTCGTGAAGGGCACTGTACACACATGCTGGGTGTGAAGGCTGTCTTTGTTGGATACCTTACACTATATGTTTCTGTGCAGTTTTCCAATTCCAATTAGCAATTCTAAAAAAAGATGAAAATGTGAATTCTACATGTTCTCTTTTTTTTTTCTTCAAAACAACAGCTGGTCCTAACATTAAGTATTTTATTAAAATTAAAATTAGAAATTAAAATTACACCTTCAGGAAACTTGTTATCTAAGAAAATGATGCCAGTGTAATAATGAGAATGTAATTACAATTTCATTTATAACAAGTGGTGTTCGATTATTGCTTCTATAAAGAACGAATTGTTAACAGCAGTCAGTGCTGAGATTCTGAATAAAGATTATTTTTTCATTTATTGAAAAATAAATTAGAAGTGATCTCTGCACCAAACAGGCTCATCTGATTCAGACAGGAAGATATATCTTACATAGATCCAGTTATTTCCTTTTTTTCCCCCAACTGCTGTTAGTTAACAATTGTGCTTCATTAATCAAAGTTTACTTGACTTGCTCCAGATTTTTACACACAGAGCACCTGTAGAATTGCAGGGACAGGAATAGAGACAAGTAGCAGAGAAGCTGAAAAACAGTTTTACAGGATGACTGACACAGGAGAAAGTCTAAATAATGATAAAATGGCATTTAAAAACACCATGTGATAATGATGATTAATGCAGCAAAACTTAATGAAATAATTTTTACTTTCTTAAAGGCAAAACTGAAGAAATGTCACAAAGTAACCTAATGGTTTCAAAAAGGAAGTCATGACACAGTTAGAAAAATTAATTAATGCGACATGAGTGAACGTGGAACATTAGTTAAGCATCTCTAAGTTTTTTTTGCAACCTTTGGTTTCATTTGAGGTAGACTAGCTGGACTCTGATGGTGTCTTGCTAAGGAAGTCAGAGGCTATTTATTAATACATAGGTTGATTAGGTTCCCGAAGGCCAGCTGAAGAGAAGTAAGGTAGAAAGATAAGTCAGAAAGGAAGAGATATAGTAATATTATAATAATATCATAATTATAATATTACAGGTAGGGTTTTATTCCTTTTAGTGTATGCTTTTTTCTCTCTCTTTTTTTTCACAGTGAAACATTTCTGAAGTGGAAAGCACTGAGTCTGCAAAATCCACACACACAGCTAGAGGAAATCTTGTGAAATATTTAACACATATGTAAGACTGACGTGTGACTAGAGAATTGGGAATATCATAGAAACTGGCTGCATTAGGATATATATTTTTCTTCCAAGATAGGTGAGAAAGAAGTTATCAAAGACTTGTCTTGCACATTCATGTATCAGCAAGTTGGCAGGTGTAAGAAAGAAAGTCAGTTTGCAGAAAACCAAAAAATCTTATATACAAATGCATCCTTTAGAAAACTAAATTGAAAAAGCCCCTCCATTAAACTAAAGTATTAGGCAACAGAAGAAGATTCTAATAGGCAATATGGGACTTTTGACTAACAAAAGGTACAAGTTGATACATCTCAAAAAATTTCATAAGGTAGATAAACTAAACTAAAGAGAAGTAAGAATGATACTGAATTAAAATGACTCTCAAACTTCAATGAGACAAATGTTAAGTGGAGAGGAACACGTATTATGCAAGCATATAAAATGAGGCAGAGAGAAAAAGACTGTGAGAAGTAGCAAGAAGGAAAGACATATTGTCTGCTGGAACAATATTGATCAATGAGAGACTCTCTCTGCTGAGGAAGACCATTAAAGATTCTGGCACTTAAAGATCACTTTAGGCAGAGCACAGTGGTTATTAGTAATACTAGCACTATGGAAACAACCTGGTGTGATTTTGGGGGTTGTCCTGTACAGGGTCAGGACTTGGATTAAATGATTCTTGTGGGTTCCTTCCAACTCAATATATATTATGATTCTATCTAGTTAAAATGTTTACAAGAATGTTTACAAGAACCAGTAATTAAAAGGTCAAATCAAAGGTAATCAAGTAGAATATCAATTCTGAGTCATATAAATCACTGTGCAGTACTTAAGGTCTACAGTAATAGGCTTGTGAAAAGACATAAATAGAAAGATACTGCCAAAGATATTATGAATAATAAGCATCTATCAGATGCCAACCAGAAAAATGACCGAGAGGTAACAATTTCTTGAATCAGCCCTTGTACACCATCTTTGATGCACTAGTCTAGTCCTTGCTGCAAATAGTCATGAAGCAAAATCTACAAAAGCATTATAAAACCATTTCCATATAAAGGAGAATTTTTATATGAGAATACAAAGAATTTTTGCCATGAAAGAACATCAAAGAGTTTTGATTCTTCAGAACTGATCCTCTACTGAAACTGATGGTAAGGCTTATGCTTCTCTTCCTTTGAAGCTGATGTGAGTTTTACAGTTGATTTCAGAGGCCAAATTTTAGCTAAGTAGTAATTGAATGAAAGGTGTCTTCACCTTATAAACATCTTAAAGCCAGGTAAGTAATTCCTAGCTACACCATTACTTATTTGGCTAGATATTTGAAATTAGTCCAAGATGTAAAATCTTGTATCTGATCTTTTTTGATCTTTTGTAAATAAAGCATGATAAATCAGTGCTGACCTGTTGTTGATAATTTCAAACAATTTCTATTACTATGGAATATATTGCCAATAATTGTTCTCCATTAAAAAGGTATCCCTCTTTTGAATGTATCAGCAAACTTGAATTTCCTCCAGCCAAAAAGGACATAATAAAACAGTGATAGAAAATCAAAGGTACTCACCCTCCCTCTCAAAATTGGCCGCCCTGAGAGGTGTGAAGAACATAAAACCCATCCATTAACATACCTCCTTGATTTTTACTCATTTCTTCTTTTAGTTACTTTTGACTTCCCTGTTGAGGGTAACAGGTCCTTTCATGAATATATGAGGGGCAATGTCTCATAGCACCTAACCTATACAAGCTTAGCCTTGCTTTCCCAGACACCCACAGTAATATCTGGTATTATAAAACGTTCAAATTGATCAGGTAAACAAGGTTCAGTATGACTTTTGAGCAAAATTTGATCAGTTTCTTTTATAGCAAGGTAAGTGCCCTTTCTACTGATTTTTCCACCAAGTTTGACCTCTGCTGCCCTTGCTGTCCATTTAAGGCTGTATGCATTGAATCTTGGTGAACATCTGAAGAATAAGGATTCAAGGTGCTGCTCTGTCAGCCTCTTTGTTCCACTTTGTCTGTCTAATTCCTTTGCAGCCAAGACCACCCAACCTCATTCAGGGCAGAATTACATGCATGTCCTTACCTGCAGGTCTTAGTTGTCCTCAGTAGGGAGGGACTAGCTGTTTAAAGAACAGGGACTGTTGAGTCCCTTTCATTCTCAGCAGAGAGCCTGCAGCTTTCCCAAGATGGAGGGAAGGATACCACTGCAGTAACTATCCATCAAGTGTTAGTGGTTTGAAGGATTCCTCTAAGTACGTACACACAAGGATGAGATGTCCTCTTTTGCACTGATCAGTAGGCAGATTTGATTATCATCATCCTTCACTGTTTGAGGACTGAGGACTGAATCTAGAGGAAATGCAGATATGCATTTAAGTTTTACCTATTTCATGTCTCAAAGAAAGGACACCAAGTCCTTATTTCCAGTTTCTGTACACCCCTGGATCATAAGAAATTTAGAAGAAATATCTTCCCATTTGTAAAGTAAAGCTCTTCAAAGATACCTTAAACAATGATTAAGAGAAATTAGACAGAATAAGCAATTGAGAGAAAATTTTCAGATATACAACTGTCATCAAGCAAATCAGTCATTGTCATCTCTCTACTAGCTAGTGCATAGGTAGCAAATTACACTTTTGAAATCTGTTTGAAGCTAATCATTTGAAGCACACTTGGAAAGCACTAAGACAACATGCAGGAGCAGACAGGTGGAAAGACACACCAACATTTTCAAAACAAAGGTTTTTTGTCCCATAAACATTGTATGCATTCCTTACAGGCAACTGAATTAATTCTAAGTACTGAATTCTCCATTGATTCTCTGTTTCAGAAGACGTTATCTCAATTTAAAACACTTGTTAGATCTGTACATTGGAATATTTTGTAGGCTTAATTATGTTTATATACAGGGACACATATATTTTATAAATATTTATATTATTGCATGTAAGACTTCAATTTTTTGTGGACCTTGAAAACATTAACTCCAGCAATGGAACTTTCTGAAGTCACAGAAGTTAAATCAAACACCTGTTTATTTAAACCGATTTTACTTAATAAAACTGTCAGAAATGAGGTAAAAGATTTGTGCCAATACATAGAGTGAAGGTAGGTTACTGCCGAGTACCCACTGCCAAAAGCTGCATGCCCTTTAGTTGGAGAAACTCCAGAATAGTTCCACTGATTTAATCATGTTGCTCCAGATTCACAGCTTGGCAGACTGTGGACACAGCACAGAGAGGTAACAGACATTCTGGGGTAAAGATCTTTCCATCTTCTCATACGCTGCCAGTTTCCTTTGTACTTGATCCCTGCATGGATACTTGCTTTTGTAAATAAGGTTTTCTAATAAACAGAGGAGTTGTGGCTAAATATAGTAAAACTGCATTGCTAAAAATATTTGGCTATGTGGCCTAAGGGCAATGTTTGATTTGGCTGATAACACTGGTATAATGAACTGATGTAATTGCCACTAATTTACTAACAAGTATTTTTTAAATATTCCATGTAAATTCAATACTACTTGAAATAAAATTTTTGCTGTTTTGCCTTGATTATTAGGGCCTCATGTTACTAGAGATATGGAGTTTGTTAAGAGGAAGTATCTTAAAATGCTGAGAAAACATTCACCTCTGTGTAGCAGGTAAGTTGCACTGTCATACCTCGATGATCTATACTTTCTGATTTCCATTCCTCTGTTTACAGCTAAAAATCTCCCCACAACACTGGAAGTATTGCTGAGTAACTAAAAGATTAACATACCAAAAGCTAAATGATCTGTCAAAAAATTTCAACATGGTACAAAGTTTGTATTATGTCAATAAACTTTTGCACCGTGCTATGTCCCTTTTATTCCTAGGGACTATCAAATTTCTCAAATAAAGTGTAATAACCGCACTATCTTTCTTATATTCCCTTAATGATTTCTCAAATTTACAGATAAAATCTGTGAGCCCTTAGATGACTGCATAAAATTTTAGTTAGATGTCATGCTTCCAAGTTCTACAAAAAATGCTTCCAAGTTGAGAATGTCATTAATAAGAGTAAGACAAACATGTCTGAAAGCAAGTAACATAATCCTATTTTGCATTAGGTTTTCTATCATTGTTAATCAAAATACAAAAGGTGTTTCATTGATAACCCCATATTAAAAGCACTAATAGCTAGAGTACTAATGTTGACATAAATGAGTTACCTCATCAAGTCCATCTTGCTCACTACAGTTTCTTCAGCAAGAAGGATGCAGGGTCTGCATTCTTTATGCTGTTCTTGCAGAGATATTTGAGTAGACCTCAAGACCTAAAGGCCAAGTTTACAAATTTATTTAGGCATTGAATGGAAAGCAGAGGTTCACAGAAGGATTTTCTCAGCAGTGCCAGAGTTGATTCTATGTCTATTTCACACCAATTTCAATGAGTTACAGAGCTATTCTGAGCAGTGCCCCGCAAGATTTTCAGAAATACCTGTCTCTATCTCTCTATGATTATACAACTCAGGGAGATTTTCATCCAAGCTGTTTATCTTTGGGGCGTTTGGCAAAATATGAAAACTTTCCTAAAACTGTAGGTTGAAGACCATGTCCTGAAGTATAAACCCATAGGCACAGTGAAACTCCCTACAATGAGATTAAAGATCTCCTACAGGATAGAGAACATGATTTCTTAAGGTCTATAGTAAGACAAGGTCATGAACTAGCCCAGAACACAGTCTTTTCATTTATTTAACTTACCTTTTTTAATAAGTATTTATGTATATATTTGTTAAAATGGAAGAGAATACATACTACACAGTGAGATTCTTATCTCAAAAAGAAAGATAACAATTCTTACTTAAAACTAATATGTATTCTGATATTCAGGAAATTATATTATACAAAATGAAAAGGAAAGGAATTATTTAAACACTCTACAAAAATTATTTCTTTGTGCTAGAGGTGAAGAATGAAATTAAATTCCAATCAAGAGGATTATGAACCTGTTCCTCGACAACTTAATTTTCAAATTACATCATTCCAGGATTTCCAGAGGCAAATGTTTCTAGGGTGTGAAAAATAGAAGAATTATACCTGACTTTCAGATGCCAGATTACAGTTATCAACACACAAGAAGGATTTCAGATTGTCTGCCCAAAATGCCACATGGACTGAAGCTAATTCTCTGCAGACACAGGAACAGTTAGAAGTGTCTCATTCTTCTTTTAGCTGTAGCCTGAAGTTTGTCCATACTTAAAGACATACACAGAGTCCTACCTTTAGCAGTAACTCTACCTTATTACTGCTGGCATGTCTCTCCCCTGTGCAGATTATGCTCATCTAGGGGCCATGTGAATGGCCCTATTACCAATAAAGTACAAGTTGCAGAAAAGAAAGTGAAGGGACAGGAAACTTAGTAAGAAGAAACAGAACACAGCAGAAAAAAAATCCCCCATCATTATATGATGGATAAGCTGTGCTAAAACCAAAACATTATGAGTAAGAAGTTTAGAAGGAGTACAAACCCTTAATTTTTTGTGGGGTAAATAAAGCTCAAGGAATTTCTTTCTTTTTATTTAAAATGCTTCTCCAATTATTTGGAAAACAAACAAAAAAAAAGAGAAAAATCAAACAGAATTCTTTTCAGAGTTTTCCTACCCACCATTTAATAGCTTTCTTTTTCATCTGGTCACATTAAAACTTATCACACTGGTTACTTTTTAATAAATTCAGTTGTACAAAGGAAGAAGAAATGCTTTAGTGAACTGTATTAAGATTAATGACTTACACTTAAGCAATTCTGAAAGTTTTTAAAAGTTGCACGTAGACTCAGATTAGCATGCATGCCGTTTAAAAGCCTGCTTAAATGGAGAAAATTCTGTACATCAAACCCTCATCTTTTCAACTTAATTTTCAACTAGTTTCAGTATTATTTCTATTATATTTCTCAGACTTCATTCTGCTCACCAGCAGTGAGTCAAGGCTGTCATATACAGTGTGGTGACCCTGATTTGAGCTCTTCTGATCCTGCAGTTAGGCTGTTACCTCTATGTGAGCTAGCAAGCTGACAGCTAGCTTGAGTGCATTTATGCTATGGTGGAGTCAGCACTTCCAAATCAATATACCACTTACCCTGCAGCTGTAAGTGTGGCTGATCATTCTGCCACCCTTTCAGGTTGCACCACACTTGATGTTGTAAGATTCTGAGTTCAGACAGTTGAAGTTTGTCAGTATTTTCACAGCAAACTAATAAAGATAAAGCAAATGATGATTTACTGAAAAAGTGAAAAGATTTTATGATAATAGATTAGTTTTTGAACTGGTTGAAAAAAGTTCAAAATTGGTCAAAAGACATGGTTTCAAATCTTCTCAAAACAAAATAAACCTCCTGCACAGAGTTTCTTTGTTGGAAAAGAAGAACAGACAAGGGAGGAAAAGGATAAAACTACCCAGAAATGGTCAATTCCCACTCTATGGTAAAGATCAACGCTGGTTTGCAATGGAGTTGAGGTAAGAGAAGTAAATTAAGACAACTCAAGAATGAGTGAAGAGGAAGGGAAGCCTGCCATTGACCAATAGGAGCAGAAATGGGAGAAAAATAGTTCAAAAAGGTTACCCATTCTAACTCCAGTCGCATCTCCAGCTGACATCCCTGATAAATCCCTGCTTCACAGACCTAAGAACTTGTGAGCTTCTTTTAGTCAGTAAATTTTGTGAAAACAGGCTTATTGAACATATGGCTTTTCCAATACAGGTTGTTAGTCTTTTCTTAGCTCTTCAGAGGTCAAACACTTGGCACCAGTCCTGACAACATGATGATGCCAAACTGTGCTTCCTGTTGCTGTAGTAGATGGATACCCAGAGGTGGCTAGCTCTCTGAAAACTAGCTTATGTACATTTACATTATGTTGCAGTCACCTCGAACCGAAAGTCAGACACTCAAAGTAGTCACTACAGTACCACGTTTGTGGTCTGAAGATCAAAGTTGAAACCTGTAGCTATATTTCCTACATCCAGGCACTCGCAATAGAGCCAAGCTTGAACACACAGGGCAGGCATGATATTCAGGTTTTGAAATTACCCTAACCTAAACCTCAGAAGGGTATCCATCCGCTAACAGCGCAGAGCAGGCCCCACATAGCCCATGCTTTTAATAAGAATGGGATTTGCCCAACAGAACAAACATTTTGCCCAGATAAAGGAATTGTGTGTAAGGTAGCTAAGCTTTTTCATTGTGTGCAATTCTGAAAAAAAAAAAAAAAA
>WBMV01004057.1:35513-86580 GCA_013396655.1 Campylorhamphus procurvoides
AAAAAAAAAAAAAGAAAGATAGATTTTGATAGAATTTCATACATAACAGAAATTCAGGCATGCAAACCAAAAAATTAAAAAGTGCATGAAGGTGCTCCAATATTGCTCAAAACATGAGCTCCATGCAGCCTTCCCAGTGAATGACAAAGGCATCCTATAGAAAAAACTGTAGTAGACTTATGGTTGTGGAACTGAAGACCGAAGAGTCAAATTTTGTGAGTTGTAATGACTTTGACTTCTGAGTGTTAACAAACCAAAATACTAAAACAATTGGATAATTTAGTTGAGCTGGCTTTGCAACCTAGTTGAATAATGTGAAATAGAAATGAAGATGAAGAGACACCAGTTCTTAAGGCTCAGAAGTGCAACAAGGAAAAAGACAATAAAAGAAAGGCACCACAAACAAGGGCGTGCTACAACATCTTGAAGACTAGAAACAAAATTTTGAAGCTACTGTAAAGACATTAGACTTAATTAAAGACATAGGCTGCCTTTGAGTAGCAGAATTTTGATTGATTTACCAAGGTGAAATAGCTCTTTAAGGGAGACTGGAGGAAAGTACAAAAATTAACTTATGGTAAACTTGTTATTTCACTTTGGTTTCAGGAAGGAGTATTACTGGCAGATGAGATAAAAATGAGCACTGACATTGATCTTGATTCATGCCTTTCTTTTGTTAGCAAAAGGAGCTGTAAAATATCCTGGGAACTTATTGATGACAATGATCAAATGTGGAAACAGAATTTACTGAAAAAGTACTTCAGGAAAATTGTCTGTTTCACAAAAGTTGTCTTGAAAAACACTAATATTAAGAACTTCAAATGCTTCAAGTTTGCAGAATGCTCTGTTTTTTAAAGATCTCCATGAGATTTAAAAATCTACTGGAATCCACAGTAAAACACTATGTTTTATCTGGATTACTCTTAAACCACTAAACTACTCACATATTAAGTATGAAATTGAATTCTAAGTCTTACTGAGAAGGAAATATAAGCATTTCACAGCTGCTTCAAAACATGAGCATTAAGTCAAAAAGAGACACAGCACTGCACTTGACACATGGAGTGTTACACAGTCTGCATTTTAATGTCAGTAATGCTTCTATTAATTATGCTGTCAAGACATTTCTATTCCAACCCTTGGCCAAGAAAGACCAGAAGAGCTATCTAGCTTTAAATCCATTTCCAGCTCAATCTATAATTAAGACAAGATTACCTTACAGTGGATGTGAAATTAATAAGACTGTAGCAGTAATTCAGTGCTGGATCTTGCAATTATTTTCCTCTAATACACTAGAGGAGATTAATTATTTTGGGTAGTTCAATATATTCAAACGGTGAACCCAAGCTGCATTATTTTATAGAGTGTTGCCATGGGATAGGATGTCTATAGGTTCTCAGCAAACAAGCCTATTTTTTATTTTACTCTGTTCTTTAAGCCCTCACGATTAAAATACAAAGTAAAAATCTGTCTTGAGAAGGGAAGGGAACAAAACAATACTGTATTAGGAGGAAAAAATTATCCAAAAAGTATCTATAACTCGAGAATTTTTTCAGAACAGGGAAAGCAATTTTAGAGTAATATGTAAAACAAGGTGCCTTCTATAGCATTTAGTACAGCCCTTATTAAAAATAATAGAAGTAGCAAATGCCTAACAATTGCCTAACTCAATCATAGTTTTTGAAACACCATACATTTTTTAATACAGATGAACTATGATACTGATGTCATCAGCAAATGTATCTTTTCTGTATCAGTGTCACTTCTGCAATTCTAATATCAAATTTATATGTATAATAAAATTGCAAAGGTTACTTCATTTTTAAAATATTTTTAACAGTGATGCATTTATAACTTACCCAAAGTACTATTAAGATAAAAAAAAAAATTATGTCACTAGTTTTTTCTACATTTGGTTTAGCTTCATTTTTTTCCTACTATGGCAAAAAAAAATAAAATTGACCAGTAAGAGTAACATAAAGAGATACGTTGCTTCTGAAATTTGGAAGACTTAATGGCTGCATAAGACCTCAGTGCTTTGTTATCTCAGTGTCAGGTATATAAGGGAAAATGACGATGACCACAAAACGGATATACAGAACTGACAGAATAAGTGTGACTGGCCAGACTACATGGACATAACGTGTATTTTCATGTGTGGGTGAAAATAGCGGGTATTTAAGGAAGATCCAGAGTATCTATTTTGTTCACCTTTTAAAATTTAATAACTAAAATATATTCTTTACAGGGAATGCATAAAGGTTTTACTAAATTACTTTGTAAAGTATAGTTATGTCAGCTCTCTGTGGAGCATGCAATTCACCAAATATGTCTGCTATTTAGCTTCCATATTTTTCTTCCTTTTTTTTTATTTCTCCATTCTAAGGGTCATAAAAATTGAAGTTACGAACTAAATGTTCAAAGCAAAATCTATGTATGAAATATGAAATAAAGAATAGATCTGACTATCTATGATACTAAGTTTTCAGCTGCAATAAAATAAGACAAAACTAGTATGATTTTTTACCTGTTTAAACCCACCAGTAAAACATTATTATGTTTTTTTTATATTGCTGCCCTAGAACTGAACTCAAGTGATTTAGACTTTCTGGAAAAAATCCACAGATCCACAAGAAGGTGTTTTGTCACTGATAATCACTGAAATCCACTGGAAATATTATGGCACTTATATTATGCTTACGAGTTCCTGCTGCCAGAATGCAATTACCTCATCCCAGTGAGTTTTGCCATAGCAAATTCCCAGCCTTGTAACATCTGTTTGCATGTGGATTAGCCCTTCTGTACCTCACAGCATGTAAGATCAGAATCAGAGTTCAACTAAGATTCCTTTGGTTTAAGAGGTGCTGAAAGGAACTAAGACAAATATATACCAAGACAGTTGAGACAAATTCAGCCACAAAGGAGAAACCACAGTGTATTACGTAGTCAATATTCAGCTTAGGAACTCAGCCCTTACTAATCCATAATATAGATATGGCAACAGTTGTTTATGAAGTGGTTTATTAAATAGTTCTCCATGGTTAGTTCAAATGCACTGTCCATATTCTGTTGTAAAGCAAGATATTGAAAGGATATAACAAACCTTCCGTATGTCCTGACAGTTGTTTACTTACAGGGATACATCAGCCTGGATCTGCTGGCATTGACTATTCTTCAGAAACTTACTGCAAATGAAGACTGGTTGGAGTTTTGAATACTTAGCTGAAATAATATTGTGCTTCATTCACATTAAGGGAATAGAATGGGAAGTAATTTGAGCTCTTTATCTCTCAATTCTGCACCTGAAAATTGGTATTTGCTTAGGGTGGAGAGAGAGCAGAATGCATTCCTACCTCACAGAGATACAGTTTCAGAGGACTAATCCATAATATTTAATGCAATGATTCATTAGACTGATAAAATACATAAAAAGTTATTGTTTGTCATGGCCTTTTGTGTGTTTTGGTTTGGGTTGTTGTTTTTTTTTTTATAGCTAGTTGGTAAACATTCATTAGCTAACAGATGAAGGGGCATTGTGAGACAAACATTTAGATGTATCTATTTTCTATATAGTGGTTATGGTAAGCAAATTGCAATACATACTACTGAGCACTGTAATCCCATGCACTGATAATGTACTTGATTTAATTCAAGGAGTTCTACTTACTTACACAGGTAGGTACACATCTCCTTAAGAGACAGACTGTAGTTTTGATAAGGTGAATCTTTTTGGTCCTTTCCACAGAAAAAGGGGGTAAAAGAAGTTACCTTGTCCTCAAACTCACTGGCATTATCTCCAGGGCAGGATTTGTGATAATTATGTTTTTGTCTCTAATTCAGGTAGTAAATAGATTTCTGGAAGCACCTTGAGTCTGTGTCTGAAGTCTGCTGCACTTCTGTTTGAAAGAAAAAGACTTTGAGACAGAGAGAGAATTTTAGAAACTACAAATGCTTTATGTTTTAGCTATTTGCAAGAAGAAACTTCACAGGCAGCACTGCCAAAATGCTTGCTTGTTTTATAACAGCTCAGTGTAATGCCTGTTTACTCTCATGTATTACTCACTTCTGTTTCTGCCTGCTTAAAAGCTAGTTCATGGTTTTCTTGAAGTCCAAGTGCCAGCAGGCTCCATCCCGCCTGCTCTATGTCTGGCAGTGCTCAGGAACCCCTCTCTTCTTTACACCTCCTTATCACAGGCATGCTAAATTTCAGCTTGCCAATCACTTCTACTGATTTGACTCATTAAAAAAAAAAAACAAAAAACAAAAAAATTATTTTCCTTTCCTTCAAGGCATGAGACAAAACAGCAGCTCAGCTTCTGAGAGAAGCCCTGAACAACCTCCTGACCATGGCTATTTATAGACCTATACCTTGGGTCTATTCTACAGTGCTTGCTTTGGCTCCACTCCCTCCCCTCCTCTCTCCCTATTCAGGCCCTGTTGCTGTCGTTTTGTCCCCATTTCTGCTACAGGAGGTCAAAACCCCCACTGTCTGGCACATGTGGCAATTCTATCTTGTGCAGCTTTCCTCACGCTCTCTCCTGTATTCATGCTTGTCTATGCCCAGTGACACTCACAGCACCCTCCTGTTTCCACAGATCAGAGGGCTTTGAAGGGTCAGAATCTTTTTCTTAATTTCTGAAATGTTCCTCCAGCCAATGAGGAAATCTGAAGACTTTCTGCCACGACGGAGCAGAAAAGACACAGGCTGTGAAACATGAGTGGCAGCAGCAATCACATTAAGAACTTTGTGTGAGAAAATTATGGAAGATGCCAGTGCTCAGGCCTTCAGCACCCATATGCACGAGCTAGCAAGAGGAGCAGCGTGGAGGTCCTCCACAGAGAATGGCTCTCTTTTCCCATCCTTCCCGTGTTATCGGGGTTATCCTCAGCCCACGTAAGAATCATTTATAGAGTCTTATAAAGTAAACAGAAACAGACTGGGAAAGATGACAGAAATAAGCATGCAATCACTTTAAGAAAAATACCTCTAAGATACATGTTTATAACCGTAGTTGTTAACTCAGCCCTTTAAAGTTATCTTACTTCAGCGGTCTTAAATAACCCTTAAGGTTTAAATGACACTCTTTACTCTTAATGTTGTTTTCTTGCCTGCAGGCTATAACCATGAATCCTCCTCTAAGTACCCCTCTTCATTAGCAGCAGAATAGCTATCTGCATAACACTATGGACCGTGATGCAGAATATGGTGCAGAGTTTGCTTAGACTGGGTATTCTCATACACCTAGTGAAGAGGTGAAATTGGATTCAGGCAGTTATTGTATTACTCAAAATAATTGCATCTTGCATTTTGAGCAAAGCACTTTATCTTGAGTGTCAGAGTGCTCCTTTCCTAGTATAACAAAGACAGTGCTGTGTAGTACTGTGTTGATCTTCCATTCTGACCCAGTTTTCAAGTTGCTTTCCTCAGATGTTTGGTGAGAAAGAGCGAAGTCTCAGGATGCAGCTTCAATTTTATTTTATATATGTACACTCCAGCCTGAAAGCCAAAGCTAAACAGTTGGGATTATCAGAACATGAGTGTTCATATTTCCCATTTCTGTTAACACATGACCACTCTTAAAACATCAGAAACTGATTGTTATTCAGATTTGACTGAAATTTGGAGGTCTAGAGTTGCAGAAGCATTATGTCAAACAGTTGTCCTTGTAGGTAGAGAGATACATTCACAGAAAGAAAAGCTGCAGGATGGTCCTTCTGTTTAATTCACAGAGACCACAGAGACTACTAGCAAAGAGAAGGAGATCACTTACAAACAAGTTGAAAATGTCAATCAGTCTTAAGAAACAAACCAAATCAAGAGGTCAAATGGGACTTGCTGTCTCATTTTAAACAGAAGTGCAAACTCTCCTCTATTTTTCACAGTACACAATAATATCCCTGTACGGTTGTATGTGTATATTGGATATAATAATTTTAGCTAGGGGAGAAGATTTAGAGTTCATATTCTGTAAGAAAATCTGTGAAGGATTTTCCATTATACTTTTAGGAAAATTTGGGAGTTGGGATAAAATAGTAGTATGAAAGGAGTAAACAGAGAATAAAACAGGAATAATAATGTTCTACTCTTCTGGCAGGGTTTGTAAATAAGATTTCATTCTCAAACACCTATGCCTAAACTTTGAAGCTAAACGTGAAGGCATCTTGCATTAGAGATGTCCTTTTGAGGGCACTTCCAACCTGAATTATTCAATAATTTTATGATTCTCTTAATCTGAATAACGAGAGATGCTTTAAAAATATTTTCAGGTTTAAATAGCGACTTTTAACATGTGCATAGAAGTTTAACTTGATCTTGGTGTTGTTAGTGTAATCTTACACCTGCTGTCTATCCTACTACACTTCAAAAAACGTGTTTATAGCAAGTTCCATTAAAAAAGGCATGAAAATACGCTAATTAACACATGAAATTGATATTATTGCTGTTATTGCTGTACTGTTGAAACCAGAAGACAAATATATGCAAAATACATCCTACATTTTAAACTTTGCAGTATATTCATTAATAATTGCATCAATTAAAGGCATCCACATACTAAAACGATTTCATTTTCATGTTCAATTGACTTATAAAACTGGACACCAAAATTCATTAGTTGCCTTCCTCACAAGGCACATTTAGGATCTACCTGTTGTTAGAGGTTCAAACCTCAGTTTGGAATTCTTTCCAAAAAGCATGGAGCCAACAGCTTAGTGTTGGTAAAGATGTTTAACAAAGGGCACAAAGGATGTGCATATACTGATGTTATCTGCCTTAGGCACAGCCTTTTTTTCTGACCTCCCCCCAGTCTGGGAGGGGGATGGAAGACGGGCTTGGGTGGGGGAAGGGTCGGGTTTTCTGCGCTTTATTGTGCAAGTCAGGAGTTTCAGCAACTTGGCGCAGAGGAGGGAGGATGGGACACACTAGGTCCGACATCGCTGCGGGACTAGGATTGCGTCTTTTTGCCCTCTGGCTTCGCCAATCACCCTAGAACACCACGGAGACTGCTGTGAAGAAGAGAAACATGCCTATTTTTTTCTACACTGCAGAGGCTGAGTTTTCTACTGCTTGTCATTGGACCCACGGCAGCTGACCTGGCAACTGCACTCCTGCCATTCCCCTGAGAGAGAGGCCAGCCAGACGGGCTCGACATCGTCCGTAAATATAACTGCAACCCCTGGGAGAGCAAGCAGCCAGCGGCAGAGGTGGCACAGCGCCACCTCCTGTCCGTAGATATAATTGCATTTCCCCTTTTTGGGAAGTAGCCAAAAAGACCTTCTGACTGCCATGTCGTTTGGGGTTGGAGGAGTTTATTACAAACTGTTGCTGTTTGGTTTTTTACTAGATATATATATATATATGTGTATTGTGGTTAAGAACTGTTATCTTTTTCTTTATATATATTTTTCCTAATTAAAGTTCTGTTTTCTAAATTTAAAGGAGAGGGACTATTTCTTGGCCAACATAGATATCTTAATTCTCCCCTTGAACTAAGACACCTGCCTTGTGGCCTTTTCAGAGAATATGTGTATGAATATGCAGTGTATCTAGTAACGTAAACGTTCAACAAGGTTATTATTAACGTGTCTGAATTAATTTTCTTCAATTCTACATCATTAAGGTCTGCAGTTAATTTACTTAGATGGATAAATTCCCTACACCACCAGGATTTTCATTCATTTTTACATGCCCTCCAATTCTCAAAATAACAGTGACTAAAGAGAAGAAGATATTCATTCGAGGAGGAGCAGAATTGGGTTCTTTGGCAATTTCATTTATATATCTGCAGCTACAAACTTGATAGCTGATGCAGCATGGAGTTCCCGTAAAATGCCTCATTTGTTTGAAGAAATGTATACTTGCTGTAACAATAAGTGGGCAGCTGAATGGCAAACTGGTTCATAAAATATCAAATACCATTCACTATAGTGAGATACCAGATGAAGCTCATGTCTACTTCATGGTGGTTAGAAACTAATAAAAGGGGGAGGAGGTGTATTACCCTCTTCTATGCCATCCTAAGCACCAATTTATCTATTTTATGCAGAGAAAAGTTTTTTTTTCTTTCTTGCTGAGGCATATGGAAAAACTCAGAACACACAATGGCCATTGGATTACTGAGCCAGTGCTGGGGATAGACAAGTAAAAAATTATTATGTAAGTGAAACCTAGATGAAATTGAATATTTCATCTTAAATGCTTCAGGAAGTTGGACATCAGAAGACAGTGATGACCAGGAGAGTGAATGACTTTTGAAAGACAGGACTTTAAAGACAATACACAGATGGAGGAGCAACATACAGATACTAAAGTGTATGTGCTATCCAGAGAGAAAACAGAAGAAAATGGTAAAAATCAAGACAAAGTACTATGAAGATGAAATTGAATATTCAAGTTAAAGTCACTCAGAGAAAACACAGTAATGGCAGACCTACTAGACTAGTTCTGTGATTTATTATATCCTCATTCCTATTTCCAGTTAGAATATAATTAAAATATGCTGATATTTTAAAATAAACAGGATTATTTCCTGAATATCACATTGAGGAACAAGTGAGTTAGCTCGTATTAGTAGGAGTCCATTGAATCATGTAATAAAAAATTAATAATAGTTACTTGGGATCTAAAAAATAATGTTTAATCAATACAGAAATTGATGAGAGGGAATGTGTGGACTATGCAACTGTCTGTGAACTAACCTTGCCTAACTGTGTAACTATGTGGACTAGCTGTGTATTTATTGTCCATGAAACAACTAGAAACAAGACAGACAATTAAAAAATCAAATATATCCCTAGCCAAAAACTCAAGAAAACAGTAAAGGAATTCTCTCAACAGCATAAGATTTAAAGTAGAGACAGAGGATTACTAAAAAATGAGAACATGCCTCAGATTCAATAGTCTCTCCATTGTTATGGAAGAAAACCACAGGAAAGAAAAATTATTGTTGAATCTAGGACTAGAAAGAAAGAATAAGAGTATGGAAATGGAAATTATCACAAAAAAGGTAGAAAGAAGCTCAAAGACTATAGTGCTCTCGAGTGAGGGAAGGGACCAGGTAATCTTCATTTCAGAAATCTCAAACAATTGGTGCATGAAATTGCAGTCTCAGGAACATTTTTACTTTAAAAAGACAGTGAAGTGATCCTTGTTCTTTCAGACTCATTATTCTGACATCTGTAATATACATCTCTGTACAGGGGCAAATGCAACCTGACCTGAATGAAGGGCTGAGCATCTGTGCAACCACGAGGCATGTGATATCCAGAAGCATTTTCCATGCCAGAAGTGATAATGGAGTGAGGAAATGGAAAGAAATAAAAAAAAATGAAAGACATATTGGCCACCTAGATTTAATACCTTTATTTGGATAACTGTTTTTTGTTTGTTGGCTTTTTTTAATGTAGTGAATCTCCTTATTTGAACAACAATAGAACTTTATAAAATCTCACATTAGGAAACTTGTTAATTAAGATGGAAAAGAGAACTGAAAGAATTATGACACAGAAAAGGGTCTAACTAAAAGGTCAACACTCAAGAGTACTGGAAGAAAAAGTATTAGACTGAAATGAAGTTATTATTAGGTTTGTCACGCACTGCTCTTCAATTCTGCAAATATTGGTTGATATTTTTATTAATTATCTTGGCACAGGAATCAGCAAAGTGGTAGAGAAGCCTGATGGCACTGCTTGTTGCAGTGCATTTATTAGTCTCATTTAGATATGCTTATACTTTCAGATACCTGGATGCAAACTCATTAACAGCGGAACCTGGCCCACATTATTAGTAGAGAAAACATCAGTAAACAATCATCTGTTCTGTGAACATACACATATGTCAGCAAACTTGGAACATGGTGGTACAGAGAATTTCAGTCTAGTATTCAGGTCATGTTTAGACACCTTAACACCTCAGATTGCCTTGCAGTTTCCCAAAATAAGATTTCTTTTGCTCTCAGACATTGATAAGTGTACAGAACTTGAAACTTCAAATCTGTCTGTGTATGTTTTGTTTCACTCTTTAAGCAAAGACAGAGAAACTAGTTCATTTTCTGGTTTGTATCTGTTGAAGTCAATGCTTGAAGAAGGATCTGATTTTTAAAAATCTCTAGAAAACAAGCAGTACTTTATGTCTTCTGTAATATTTTATCAATAAAGTGTGAGGGTACCACCGAGTGATTTTACATGATGGAAGCAGCAGAACACGGGATCAGCACCGGGACCCAAGGAAAATGAAACCAAAAAGAGATCTTACTGGGGCTGGACCCGATCTGTGTGAAATGGACCCGTGGTTGCTGTTTTAAAATTTTAAAATGTTCTTGTCAGCCGGTTAGCAATACTCTGTATTAGAATAGGCATTATTCCATTTCTATTTCATTTCTATTGTTCGACTGTCATTATTGGTTGTTGTATCCCCTTCCCCCTACTGGCCAACCTGTGGTGCAGGGCACCTCTCCCTTATAAGGCTAGCCACCCCCAGTTTCTCCCTTGTATGTCACGGTCACCACCCTTCCCTTCCTTATGTGTCACGCTCCGCCCTAACTCCACCCATTACTCCTCCCTAGTTCCAGAACCCTCTGCCCCGAACCTATAAAAGTCCCATGCGCCCTTCAACAAACCATTCCTGCTTACACCCTGAAATCGGAGTGGGTCATCATTTCTGTCCCTATTGGAACGTGACAATAAAGATCATAATATTCCAGTTTTTCTCATCCTAGTATTTCAATACTGGCCACCTTTGAGAACACTCTTGAACTACATCACAAATAGTAATCACAGGTTTCCAGTTTTATTTTTCCTGAAAACCTTATTGCATGGAAGGCTCAATGTAAACTGTAGGACTTATTTTCTGCTTGGAGGAAACAAATCTCTTCATAATATTTTGCTTTAGGAGATATTTAACTTTAACTTATGATTACAGTGAAATATGCTTTTTCTTAACATTTCAAGATCCAAAGCATATTTCAAAGGGTATTTTCTGATACATGGAAACCTTACCATTTAACCCCAGCAATTGCTAAAGAAAACTTGGAAAACATCGAGTTTATCTTGATATTGTACTGAGACTTTTGAATCTGAGGTTTCTTCAGTAATGAACAATACAAATTTTAATTAGTTTTTACTGAGAAACCAAATTGCATTAATTTCAAAATATAAGGTCAAGAACTATTCAAGTAGCCAACAGAGAATGGCAGAGAGTACATTAAGAACTTGAAGTTCATGGAGCAAATGGTGCAGCTCGTGGACACATGGCCCCAGGCATACTAGAGGTCATGGATCAGAGCCCAGGCTGTTGCATGACCTTGGCACAGTGAGTATAGAACCAGTATGATAAAACAGATCAAATAATGCATTAAGAATGTAATATCTGATCCAGTTTAGTGAGAGATGGCCTTAAGAAACACAGTCGTACAGGGAGCAGGGAGACAGTTGCATGCAAGTCTCTGAGACAGGGATTAAAAGTGTTGCTGTTTCAGAAAATCAAAGGGAAATGGAAGCCGGGAGTAACACAGTCTTTTCAGTTCAGCGGCATCCATTGCAAGACTAAACTTTTAGTTTTCGGCTCCCATCTAGTTATGTGAAGAACAGAAGCTGAGGTGCTGCCAAAGAGGGTGAGACCTTCACTTAAAATCCTAGTGGTTGCATTCCCTCCTCCCTCAGTATTCATCATCACTTTTCCATGCTTAAGTTTGTTATTAAGTTTTTATTTCAGAATCTAGCTTTTTGCTTGCAGTCACATAATACAATTCACAAATTTTCAGTTACTTATCCTAATCTCATTTATATGCTGACCACATCAGTGGAATGTAATTGGATATACCAGAAAAAATATTCCCTCTCACTACCTAATCTTTGAGTATTTATCAAAGCTATTCACATTCATTATTTTTTTATATTAATCTTTTACAAGTCCTTTATCTATATTTTGTTCTTAAATGCCTCAATTTTTTGCTGACAATGTCCTGAAAATGAAGATTTTGTATAATATATATTCCATCCAAAGCAGGAATTTCAAATGTGCCTGGGGCAATAGGGCATGTAGTAGTCATGGAAGACCAGGAACATTTGGATATCAACACTGGCAAAAATTCTCATTTAGGGTTTTGGAGGAAGGACTAGCAATTCCATTGAGAGAATCTGTTTGACATAAGGATGTCTCAGGGGGTGCAAGTCAGATTGATTACATTGCATTTCTTTTCCCCTAAATGGCACTAAAAATGTAATTTCCCTTTGACTGGTTGGTTAGTTTGTTCATTTCCTGATGTTTCCTCCTGAAAGAATGAGGTCACAGTTATCGAACTTGAAAATCACATTATTACTTCTGGTACATACCTTTAACCCTTTCCTTTTTCCATATATTCTTTCACAGTCCAAATAACCCTCTCATAGAATAGATTCCATGAATCAGTTATTAAAATATTTATCAATTTCTCACTTTTGCTTCAAAAACTAAACTCAATAGACCCATGTGTCAAGATCAACATTTGCCTTTATGCTCAATCCGCAATTATTTCCAGCCACAGAGATCACGATATAGATTCAAACCTAGAGCTAAGGGGCACAATACGTTGATACTAATGTCATAAGCACTTTAGAACCCAGTAGCTTATAATGTAAAATTGTTTGGTTGGTGAGCCAAATCCTGAAATCCTTCCTGAACTGCCATTCTGTTTTCTCTGGCATAATGTTACAATCTTCTGTTTTTCTTTTATGGCCAAAAATGGTACTTTGTGTAAGCAGGATTTTCATGCAATGCACAGCTACACCTGCCTGGCTGTAACTATGCAACTATCTCACTGTTGGAGATTCTCAGTATGAAAAAATATTTGTTTTAGCACAGCCTGAAATCTTTTTAAGCCCAAATGTGGTATTTATCACAAATATTATTTTACTTTGGCCGTAGTATTACTTCAAATTGCTCATCTTTTATATTTGGCATCTTGATCAGTTTTGTTTGAATGGCTTCACAGAGTCTGAAAATGCCTCACAAAACAGTAACATCCCAGGCATGAAGTGTCTGGTTGCTCAGGCAGGTCTCACTAGTGGTGCTTTAAAACCTTCTCTGCAAAGGAGGAGATTAGAGACAGCCGCGCTCTTCCGTGCACAGCCAGCGCAGCTGCTCACAAACTCACCAGCCCATTCAAATCCCTCTGGTAAATAAAGGCATTCCCTCAGCAATTTAGGTCACAGCTAGCATTTACAATATTGTTATACAAGTGTAAATAGTATGAAGTCTATTAAGTAATAAATATGGGGGGGTTGATTTTTTTTTAACATGGTACCTAGACATGCAGCTTGTAAGCCAATCTTTCCAGATGTTATCTGAAAGAGACAATTTACAAACCCTTGAAAACTGAGGTTTGTAATACAAATGTTGACAGCTTCTTAACTACAGCAGAACACCAGTTCATTTGGTGTATATACACTGTCCTTCTCAATACTGCTGTGCCATCTGTTCACTCTGTGAATTGTAAAAGATTTTTCATCTACTGGTTCTAAAATCTGTTGGATGAATTGGGTTGTAAAAGGTGAAGTCATAAATTGGTGGCACTCCCTCTTTCTTTTTCTCTTAATTACACTTCTTTCCTCCCAGTGTCCAAATGCTTAGAATCAAAAGGTTATTTAAAATTGTCATGTTATCTTGCAGCAAATCATTATTATAGCTGTCACTTAGAAGGAAATGTTATCATTAGTCTTGTAAAATACATTTACAATGACACCCAGTTTTCTGACAGTGATACCTTCCTGATAGTTTTCCTTCTGGACTGAAAATTTTCATATTGCTTCCTGGCCAAAAATTATTTGTTCAGTGGAACTTCAGTTAATAATTATGGAGTTTTCCAAGTCTGGGGAAATTTCATGTCTCTGTTTGTATATTTTTTATAAACTTAGAAATTAAACGGTAAAATCAGAGTTACTCAAAAATGCAGAGCTTTGAATCCTTCAAGGTGGATTTCTTCTAAAATGGTTTTCATTAACAAAATAAACATTAGATGAAGTTTTCATATAAATATATTGGGAAATCTGCTAAGACTTATTAGTCAACTGCTACCCTTAAATGGTGTACTTGGATTTAATCAGTTTCATGGCTGGCATTAAGCCCACATATCTGATAACTGAGGGAGTCTTGTGATGAGAGAGAACCCTGGTCTTGTAATGCAGCAATATTTCCTATCCTTCTCTCATTCTTATATACACTCTGAGGTCTGGGGTGTGGCTAGAAAAACTGAGCAAACTAGAGCTGGAAAAGTAGAACATGAGCACACAGGAGTTTAGCATGGCCATTCAGATGGATGAACTTGTGCCTTGGGCACAGATGAGGAACACCTTAGGAAAGGCAAGATGAAAAGGTAGCTGAATATCTGATTGTACTAGAATGTGTGAAATCCTAACTGAAAAATTATCACAGATGTAATTGGTAGGGAAACAAATGTATTCTAATAGTCTTTCTGGGAGAGGTTGTGGATGAAGTGTCATAACTTTTGCTGCTTGAGTTTGACTGGAAAACCCTTGAATTTTACCCACAATTTTAGACCACTACAAAGCTGACCTGTGCTGATTTGGCATTCATAATGATGATATCCAGGGCAAGTTCAGTGCATCTCTCTCTCTTTGTGGGACAGATCACTGAGCTTTGTCAATTAATTAGTATACCTCCAAATTACAAAGGTATGAGCTATCTTTTAGTAGGGAAATATCAACAGCATTAGTTGAGTCCTTCATGTAACATTATATCACTGTGGCTTTAATTTTTTTTGTTGGGGGAAAAAACTCCACAAACTATGATAACCATAAAATTTAGTTTTCAGCATTCTAAACTCAAAAGTCTACAACAAAACACCAATATAGAAAACAAAAGTCTGCTGTTCTCTTTGCTAAGGGAGTATTCTAACATTTTTTTCCTCTGCATTCTTTTGTTCATCCTGAGGCTAATTCTTTTTTTTACATCTGTTATTGCAGCACAGAGTTTATTTTCTAGCAAAATCTGTTTTAGAAAAATGATTATAAACATTGTTATCTAGGGATAACCAAACGTATAAAAGGAAGAGGTACAAAACCAGACCTCCTGCAGTAATTGTTAGATGGTAGCTGTGTATGAAAGTACATATTTTGACATTAACATTTTTTTCTTGTACCTATTTTTATTGCCTCAGCTCAGGCAATACCCTCAGCATTTAAAGAGAATCTAAAAATAAGCCTCCCTATGAAAAGCTGATGGGATGCTTATCTTGTTGTTAAGTATCTATTTGTTCATATTACATCTCAAAACATGTTATGATGGGTAAACTGAGAGTAATGACACTAAATTAGGATAAGGAAAATTAAGGTTAAATAGACTGATGATATTCCTGACAGTGAGATCTCTGAAATCATTGAATAATCTCCCATGGGAATAGAATGGAGCTACACTGCTTGATGCTTTAAAAAGGGCTAATAAACACTAGATGTGCACTTTAGGGAACAGTCTTTCCCTAGCACGGGAAGAATAAGGTGACTGAACAGGTGTCTTTCTATCCATCACTATAGTTTTGCCTGTGTTTTTTGTTCTGTTTACAAAAATACCAGTGCTTTAAATACTGTCTTTTTAATAGGATATTTTTAATAGCATTTTGCAGTGTTTGACAAAAAATCTTCACATACTGAAACCAATTTTTTGTGATGGGGTGGTTTTGGAGGAGAGAGTGTCTAATTTAAAAGCAGAAATGCTACTTTCCTCAAAAGTTAACAAACAATGTTGGGTTAGTTCTTAAAATGACCTTCTTAATATTCAGCATAAAATATACTTTTACTCAAGAATTTGAGAAATCACTCCAAATGTCTACAGTACAAATTGTTATTTATGGTTTTGAAACTGACAGAAACTTCCAGAATTCTTCCAAATTGGAAGGATGGTTAAGGAACTTTGAAGTTTATTTCATTGTACTTACTAGTAGGTGGATCACTTAGGCAGCACAGCAATTGCTGCAATAACCCATGTGTTTCCTTTCTTACTGTAAAGTACATTTTAGTACATTTTATTTCCCTGAATGGTTTCTCCTTTTGTTTGTTTGGTTGGTTGGTTTAGTTTTTTTCCATTATAGGAGGAAGATAAACTTGTCATGGAGGTGGTGTGGGGGATTTTTGTTTATTTGTTTCTCTTTTTTTTGTTTGTAATGTCCTAGAGAGCTTAAATTATTTTCTATGGTTTATTGAAAAACCACCATATTATATTTGACTTCCACAATTAAAAGCCTGTTCCTAGAAGCTCCAGTTTACACTGCCACAGACTGATATGAAGTGTGAAAAATCCCCCTGCTGCTGACTGAGATTAATATAACTCGTATAGGTGTTCACTGTAATCCTCTGCTGGATGCTGCTCTTCAATCAGTAACAAAGGTTTGATGAGAGTTAGCAGTAAAATGACAAAGCCCTTGATGTTACCTTTTAGGACAGTGTGATGAAAACTGAAAAATACACTGATTGTCAGTGGCTGCCCATGTTTCTAAGATCTTGATAGTATGGAAGGACCTGACAAGACAGAAAGAGAGTCAGGATCGTAAGTCTTAGTTCTAGAACTGCCATGTTCTGTGAGCAGATGAGAAAAACAAACCTAAGTTGTTTCTCCCCAGACTGAGGGCTCATTGGTCTGGCAGGAAATCTTTAAGGTAATTACAAAAATTGCCTTCATAAAGCTTTTCCATTTTGTCTGAGAAGCAAATCCTATCTCCTCCAGAAGCATACTCAGAACTCTGTCCAATCTTTCCTTAGAGGAGACGCTTGAAAGTTTTCAACCTAAAAATAAACTGCTGGATGGAGAAATCATGAGTGAAAACCCAAATGCAAACATAGCACATTTGCAGCTAGAACTGAAGAATTGGTTTAGTTTATGTTGCTTTTATGCACTGATAAAAGACTCCTTGCTAGGTTTTCTACTCCAGGTGCATTTGGAAACAGATTCATTATTAGTTTTGACTCATTTTGCTATTTAATTCTCTCTTTTAGTTTGTCTCATTACCTTTGCTGTCCATATTCAGGTATTGGCAGTTGTCTCTCTTGCCTGCATTCAGACACATTTATTTTTTCTAAAGAACCTCTTCTTTCTTCTATCATCTTTAAACTTACTGTTTAATCATGCTGGCTGCATTTCATCTCTTCTCTACCCTTAATAGGTTGTGTGCCCAGTGAGTAGTATTGTAACCTGATATTTAAATACTGAATATTCCTCAAGGAATTTTGTCTATTAGACTGATTCAGCAGTACTGGTGCAAAAGTTAGAACTCTAAGAGTAAGTAAGTTCTCACTTGCTTCCTTAAAAGGCTTTATGTTCACATTATACTCATGCTTAACTGATATTTTTGTACTGCAGCAAGAATGAAGATTTAAATATCTATTAACAACATGGAGTAGTCATCAGATTTGTGGTGGTGGTGGTGGGTTTTTTCATGGTATGGTAAAAAGAAAGTCATTATTGTAATTTCTGTATGTTTTTTACAGGTTTATTTTGGAAATTTTTGCCTGCAAGTAAATATTTGCTAATTAGATTAGATCTTTGTCATTATGAAGTTCAAAGGAAGTTGAACTTGAAAAGTTTTCTTATTTAATAGAAAATGTATCAAATGTCCTCTCAAGCAAAAGTCAACTTTTGCTCAATGGCTGGTTCTGTGAAAGTTTTCTGTGATGGAGAAGCATAGATAATACTAGAATTGTCTTTGCAACTTTGCATTTAATAATATTGAGTAAATTATGAAAATTTATACAAAATAAATGAAATTAAAGTGAAGAGTAGACATTATGTTCCTGGCCTCTTATTCTCTGCTTATAGAGGAGTATCAGTGATTTCAGTTAAAGTGTTCAATGGCAGCTGCACTTGAAACATAGCCAATCCAGTAAATCGGCCAAAGGTCATTCTTAGAAAAACTTTTTCTTTTCTGTTTTATAATTATAATAAAGAAATAGTTGTATGCCACCTCTTGAAGGAAGAGGTAGAAATATACCCAGAACTGCTGTGGAGGTTTGGGTTGGCTCCCTGCCAAACCCAGCCATTGGCCACATACATTCCCCCCTCCTGAGAGAGAAAAAAGTACCAAAAGAAAATTGTAGTAATATATATATATATATTCACATGTATTACAGTTATATATAATTAAACACTATGAATATACAGAACAAGAATCCCAAACAACCCCAAAAGAGAAAAGGGGGAACGGGAAAGGGAAAAAAGGGCAAAAATGGGTAAAAATAAAGTAAAACAGATACACACACTCGAAAACTCAGGGAATAGCTCAATAAAGTAACTAACACAATAAACTATCACCAAACTTCTCTCAAGAAAACAGTTCCTTCACCTCCGTGCAGCTCTGGACAACAGCTTTCAGATTGGCCTCAGCTCATATAGATAAGAGAGAGGTCAACACACTGAGACCTGCTGACTTCTAAGAACCAGAAAGGAAGAGAGAAAAGAACCTTCAACCCCATCTTATATACACCTGATTACATAATGGAATGGTGTGGAATACTTCCTTAGTTATACCCCTGTTACCAGGGAAGGCCTAGAACAAAACCAAGAAAACTAAACCACCACAACTGTATATAAACCCTGTAACACTGTTTTAAGAATTCTTTTTTTAATCCGCTGACACTGTGGAGAGTGATTGGTTTGTGCAGATATAAATGAAATTTTCCATATTAATTGGCTGCACTTGCAGCATGATATGCCGTATTTTCTTACTGTTAGGCTACATAGCCGCAAACGAATTCAGGTTAAAGAAAACTTTGCATCACTCTTTACTAATTATAATAAAAAAGTCAATTTATGGGGACCTCTGTTGTGAACTATCAGATACAGATTTATTTATTAGTGCATCACAGCATCACTTTTTATGGTAAAAGACTCCATTCAAAGACATGTGGAAATTCTCCCGTGCTCTTTATTAACTGATTAAGTCTTTGTGTCATCTTTAAACAAGTCGCTATAGGTGGATACAAGATAACCAAATTAAGGATAAAAATTGTTCAGTAAAAAAAGAAGTTGTATTTAGGTGAAATTTGTTCATTATAAAGCATCCAGCTAATCTAATAGGTTAGATTTTGAAAACTGATCAGTGATACAGTCTTTCAAAATTATTGTTGCATCTGAATTTATAACTGGGCTGGGTGTTTTATTTTGGAGGCTTTTTGAACTCTCAGGCAGTTTCTTTGTCCTGCTTAGATGTAAGCATTGCAATTAACCTAAACCAGCTAAGTCGTTTAGGCACAAATGTATAAGAGGTTTATGAGCACTTGTTGAGAAAACAATAAACTGCCATCTTAGATTACAGTAATATTCTTAACATCTTGAATTGCACAGGTTAATTATTCACAACCCTATTTCTGATAATGGGGTTGCTGGTATATCTGTCTAAACCCTCTGCTTCCATTATTTGTTTCTTAAAGATGTTTATCAAAATTTTGAATAATTGAAAATGCCTGATTGTCTGACCTGTAAAATCCAACTCTGGAAAGCAACCCAGGTAATTCCTGGATTGTGTAGGTTTGGCCACTTGAAGGAAAATATTTAAACAATACCAGTACAATACATATTTTGACTACTACTTGTTTCATCTCTTGCTTTTTTTCTTTATGACTTTGTTTGTTTGTTATCTGTGTATTTTCATATAAATGTCTCTATTATTTCAGCTCTCCAACTGTCAGGTTCTGTGATAAATGTGATATCCTTACCTATTATTTTTGGAAAATCTGTTTTGAGGTACCAATGGCATTTAAGATTGCTTTCTGCAGTAATTTGCATGTCCTCCTGTATTCACAACAAACTACTGTGAGGAATTTCCTCTTAAGGTTTTGAAAAATTATTTTTCAAGAACAACAGAAGAATAGATTACTGATTTCCACTTTCTCTGTGCATGGATGTATATGGATGTGTGTGTGTGTGTGTGTGTGTGTGTGTGTGCGTGTGTATAAAAGAATCAAGAACTTACATGACATCTTTCATAGATTTATTTTTTGACTTAAAATAACATTTGTCTCTTCTGTGTAGTGAAATGTCTGGATTAAATGAATTTCTGAATAAGGCTAAGGGAAAATCTACAAAATACAAATCAAAGGAAGAGGCAAATATTTACTTTTTCTGATGTTCTTATTGTAGAGACAGAGAAAAAAAAAAGCCAGAGAGGAAGAGCTTATTTGCCTGTGACATTAGCATTTGACTGCCCTTTGAGAGCCAAACCTTCTTCTATTTGACTCTGAGTAGCTTCATCTAAGAGTATTCACACTCAAACTCTGTCCTTATTTCTTACTGATATTACAAGTTTTAAATGAAAGAAGGGTAAAGAATCTAAAATTTACTTTTGGAAGTCTTCCAGACTGAAACATGATGTTTGTGGTACTCATGAAAACAGTCAATTCTACCAAATGCCACTATTAACATTGAGAAGCCATACATTGCTACTATGCTGTAGATCATTAATGTGACTGCTACCTTTATCAAGATAAAAATTTCTTTACAACATTTCCCTTTGTTTCAACTTCAGGTAGTACTTTATCTGTGCTGAAAAGGACAAATGGGAGAAGACTATAGTTTTAAAGAAATACCTAAATGTACCTCACTGCATATTTTCCTTTGAAATCGGCCAGTTGGTCCCTGATGAGCTCTAACTTTTACAATCTGTAGTCAGAAAGCTTCACCAGAAGTGACTTTCTTTCTTGTAGCATCAAGAACATCTTCAGTGAGGCAACACCTTGGCTTGACCTTCTGTTTCATAGGCTGTAATTATTTGGAGCTTTGCTCCAATAACAGCACTTTTCCCCTTTCAAATGTGACCTCAGGTAATAGTATCTCTGCAAGTTCTTGGCTCTCTGTCAAGTCATTTGACAGCTAAGCTCCTAATATATTCAGGCTAGAAAATAGGAAGTATACTGCTTCTGCATTTTAATACGTGAATAATATTAATTATTCAAGTTAGAACTCCAGAAATTAAATTTTAATGCCAACAAGTCATTATCCTGCTATCTTAACTGAAAAGAATATTGTGTCTTTACCGTACTCTTCATGCATAGCATGCTTATCTTTATTTCAGTTCTTTTTTCCCAACTGAGTGAGGAGGTAAGGTTGATCTCAGACTTGCCACACCATTGTCTGAAATCAGGTATTTCTCAATCTCAAAAGCATTTGAAAGAAAGAAAAAAAAAAGGTAAAACATTTGGAATATCCATTTTTGGCATATTAAAACTTGAGTGGTCACAGCTCTGAGCAACCTGGTCTAGCTGATGTTGCTCTGAGTAAGAAGTTGGATTGGGTAGTAATCTCCAGAGGTGCCACAGTTGTTCTGTGGGCCTGTGGTATAGTTAAATTCTAAAAATATGTTTTGCTAAAATGGAGTTGCATAGATAAAAATGTGTGTGTGTAGGTATGGATATGTATATATATGCATGTGTGCGTTTATATGAATTAAATTGCAGCTACTAAAGAATTCTATGAATACCTCAGATTCAGCTGTAAATCGGAATCCCATTCAGTAGATTATTATGAATAGTAGTATTTGACATTTAATGCACTTAAAAATATATAAACTAGAACAGTAAAATAATGTAAAAATTTTTAGTAGATTTTATTACACAAATCTTTAAATTCAGCTGCTGTGAATATAAGTGACCCACTACATCATAAGAGAAATAAAAAAATAGAATAAAATTTAGTAGAGCCAAAACATCCTTTCAGATTGCCAAGTTACCAACCTTGGAATTATTTTTAATTCTAAGACTCTCCCTAGCTTACACTTCAGCTCATTCCAGCACCTATGCACACTTCAGACCAGAGATGCAGAGTGTCAGTGCTCTTCCAGAACAGATTACAGGCAGATCATGGTAGTTCTCCCCACTCTTGGAAAAGATCCTGCTCTGAAAACCTTGACATCTGCATTTTGTACTTGGGATTTTATCCTAAATCCTCCTGGATTCTCAGGTGTTACAAGTGGACAGGATATTTTTAAGGAAATCCGTAGTAAAGGTTGTATACTACATACTGCAAGTGATGCCAGACCCACTGGCTGGGCAGGGTGGTTTTAACCCATAATGAGGACACAGAAGGGTGAACACAATTTTTCCAATACAGTTTAGTGTCCTCAGTTTTAGAAGCACAAACCAGTCCCATGGTCTCAGGTGCACCTATTCAGAACCTGGATGAGCTTTGAAAAGTGTTCTTGCTCTTTGGGAGAACCTAGAGAGAAACAAATTCTACAGAGAAGGAAAGATTTGTGCTGTCCTGAACAGGTTACGTTTGTTGAGTATAAACAGAGCCAAATTGGCATTAAGAGTAAAAGAATATATACATTTTTAAAACAGTTTCTTAGGTTCTATTATGGTAGTCATTAGTATCCCTACTTCTGTAACTTAAGATATCTCCATAAGGCTGTGAACATTTCACAAGTTAAATCTGCTTGTTGTTCCTGTGCTTAATATTTTAGAGGTTGTGGTGCCCTGTATTTCCCCACTGTTTTCTCTTTATTTATGGATATTGATGGAGGGAAAGGTGGACTGTATTTAAGAAACATTTACCAATCTATATCACTTTTAGATGGTGTTTGGATTTTATTTCTTTCTTTAAAACCCTTATTTTCTTCAGCGTTAATATCCAGTATCTCTTATACTCATGAAGAAAAATTCTTATGCTCTCTCTTAACAGTGACTGTGTCAGAGAGACACTGCAGGAGATTTTCAAAATTATGCAACTCAAAAGATTTCAATAGTAATGCATGCTTTCTGTGAGGAATATTAAGCAAATTATTGGGTTCTGGATGGCCCTTTTGACCAATATTTTAAAAAACTTTTAACTTCAGTTGGCTTCTGAATTTATGGTACTAGTATGTCACACAACAAGTCCAGAATATGGCCATGGTTCTGCAGTGTAACTAGGCAAGATGTCAATCACTGAAGGAGTTCATGAGCTCCTAAATGAAACATTGCAAAGGATGGAACACACACAGATGACTGATATGTTTCAGCAAGCTCCGATTTATAAATTTCATCTCCCTCCCTAAACTTGATCACTTTATTTTTTTCTCCCTGGGGTTTCCACCCAGACTTCATAGAGACTGTACAATCCCTGTGTCTTCCTGGTCCTACCAGTTTAGTCAACATACATAGTCAGTGACATGTCATTCACCATAGTTTGCAAGAGACTTTTTCCCTTGTATTTGAGGCAATTCTGCACACTTACAACTTGACTCATTTACAAGGTAATGATACGGTCTAAAAATATAGGTCTACAAGCTATATATCACATGCAGGTAGAGCCTGCAAAGAGTGTTGTTATGATGCCAGAGTGTATCTGAATTTTAGAGACTGAGGTCTTTGGAGAAACAGGTTACCAGAGTCTAATGGTTCTTACTCTAATCAAATAACCAGTTTTTAATACTTCAATGTATTCATATTCAAATACTTTTTAAAACTTTAAGGCTACTATAAGTGAGATATCAATAAATAATCCACATTTGTAACATTTTAATGAATTTTTAAAATAGTTCTTTATACATCACAAGAAATCAACAGCTATAATGTCAAATTTTGTGAAATGTTCTTGAAAAGACTGCAAAATAATATTGTTGATAGATAATGTCTTTTATAAAAAAATAGTGAAGGAGTTGTAATGTGGATTTTTAGAACAACATACCTGGGAATTACAATTGTTACATAAATGTTTAGGATGTGTCATTTCAACCTTAAAGAAGTTATATATTCTAAGGCTGTATTTTTAATGTGACATTCAAATTTGTCAAGCAAATTATAATTTTCACTCCTTTTATGGAAAGATCACCTAATTTTCAGCTAAGAGGAAATACTGAGTTGCTGAGTGATGCCAAATTTTATTGATATACATTATTTTAATAACTTATGAAAGACAGAAATAGAATAATTAAACTCCTTCCATAGTCAATGCTGTTAAGTAATAATATTGTCATACTTCTGTCATATTGTGCTTTCAAATATTTAATTAACCATCTGGAGAAAGGATAAAATGTGCAGCCTATTGTGCATTTTGCATTAATTCACATTTTGCTAATGACCTATCGCTCAATCATTTATCGTGGCAGACCTTGGAACTTTAGTTATATGACTGAAAAACCGGTGAGTCATGAGGAGTATTGTAGAATTTTTTCCTTATAGAAATCAAGATCTGTAAGGATTTTTATTAAATGGTTGTAAGACTAACAGGTTTTTTGCATATTAGTAACATTCATATGCTGATGAATACTTTATTGAGAATATAAGTAGCTGAAAAACACCATTTATAACAAAACTAAAGCAACCAAAATAGAAACAGTTTGAAAACTAACTGAAATAAAGAGAAAATATGGTCTTGAAACAGGAAACAAAACCTCTTGATTTCCATTTGAAAATCAGGATTTTGGAAAACATATTTCCATAAAAGTTTGGAAATATGAAGAGATGGTTAGCAGCTTTTACTTCTCATATGGAACAAGAATACATTGCTGGCTCATGTTCATCTTGGTGTCCACCAGGACCTGTATAGTTCCTTTTCTGTAAAGCATAGCCTTGGTAGCCCCTAGCATGTACTGATGCATTGGGTTGTTCCTCTCCAGCTGTGTCACTTTGAACTTCCCTCAGCAGAACTGTTAGAGGCTCCTGGGACCTGACTTCTCCAGCCTGTCAAGGTTCCTCTGAATGGCTCATGACCCTATGACATATCAGGTAGGCAATATCCACTGTACTTTCCTTATCCACCAAGCCAGTCATTTCACTGTAGAAAGTGACTGAGTTCATCAAGCATGAGTTCCCCTTTGTCAATCCACAGTGACAATTCCAAATCACTTTGTTGTCCTTCATGCCTCTGGAAATGGTCTCCAGGATTAGTTGGTCCACCACATTCCCAGGGACCAAAGTGAGCTGATCAGTCTGTGTCCTTCTTGTTGTCTTTCTTAAAGATAAAAGTGCCTTTTTTCCTCTCCAGTCCTCAGATTTCTCTCCCAGCCACCAGATCACTTGATATTTAAGAATGGCCTCAGTGATATCTGCCAGTTCCCCCAGAACTCATGGGTGTATTCCACCAGGGTCCATCAACTAATGTGTGACCAGTTTGCTTAAGTATTCTGATCTGATGCTCAGATGGAGCACCTAGGTGGAAACCTAGGGTAGTTTTTTCTTTCCAGACATTCCCCTGTGGTCTCCATAGCCTGGTGTTCCTGAAGATTGGTCTTACTTGTAAAGACTGAATTGAAGAATGCGTTCAGCACTTTACCGTTGTCGTGTCCTGTGCCACTGGGCCCCCTGTCTAATTAAGCAGTGGGCACACATTTTCCTCAGTCTTCCATTTCCTGCTTATGGACTTGAGGAAGTCCTTCCTGATGCCCTTGACATACCTCTTAGATTCCATTCCAAGTGAGCTTTGACTTTCCTAACTGCACCTCTGCATGCTCAGGCAGTGTCTCCAAATTCTTCCCAGGGTATCTATCTCTGTTTCCAGCTTTGGTATGCTTCCATTTTTGTTTGCGTGTTTGTTTTGCTGGGATCTCCTTGATCATCTATGCAGGCCTTCTGACACTTTCACCTGACTTCCTGCTCACTGGGCTGAACTGTCCTTGAGGTTGCAGTAAGCTATCCTTGAATATCCACTGATTTTCTTGGACCTCTCCTCCCTCTAGAGCCCAAATATTTCTAGACATTGGAACCTCAAATATATCTGCTGTTAACTTGAGAGAATGATCCCTGCCATTCTTTTGTCTGTCCCAAAAACTCTAACCCATGTTTAGGGAATTGCGTCAGGGAGCATTCCTAATATACAGAATGGAAATTCCTGTTTTATTTTGGAAGTTAACAGATTATGGAAGTCGGTTCTTTCACAACATGTGACTTCCATGTCAGAGTTTTGTCCACAGCATATTTCCTACTCTAGGCTCAGTATATCATAGCTTCAAGTCAGGAGTTAGCATTCATCTTCATGGATTCAGAGAATCATAGAATGGCTTGGGTTGGAATGCACATCAAAGATCATCCAAGCCCCCCTGCCTTGGACAGAGAACACCTTTCACTAGACCAGGTTGCTCAGACCCCCATCCAACTTGGCCTTGAATAATGCAGCCACGAATAAAATAACAAACCAGAGGAAAGAGAGATACAGGAAAACTGTATCTGTACCTGTGCTGACAGATCTTTTCAGTTAGTCTCTTTCAGTTTGTACCAGATATTGTCATGTTTTTCAAAAGCCTCTGAGAAGAACTACTTAGCCTTATAGTACAAAACAAACTTCAACTTCACCCAGAGTATATCTTCTTACGTACTTATTACTACTGTGCTTTTACTCTTCTGTTCCAGCCGCAGGTAAGGTTCAGTCCATTGATATTGGGAGATCCTGTAGGGGTGTATATCTGAGTGTTCTTAACTGCCTGGGCCCTGCAACTGGACAGAAGATGCTGCATATTCTGTGTTCCTGTCACCCTGACAAAGACTGTCAGGGCCCCACCTGCAGGTGGATAGCAGCTCTCTCCTAAACAGAAAGGATGCAAGATAACTGATGCACTTGATAGTCCATATAGAATTAATTTCTGTGTGCTTCTAATGACACTCATTACTTTTTAAAAACAAAATTTCATAATTTTTCTCCTACAGCAAATAATTTAGTATTTAACATTATGTCACCTTCTATCCTTTGGTGAAAATTTAATAATGCTTGGTCTTAGGTAGCATGTTCAATGTTGATCTGTTTCTGCAATGAAAACCACTTACTTCTGACACTCAGAGAACAGGGAAAGACCTATGAATATTCATCAGTGGATCATGAATTACCTTCCATCCCTGAAAGAAAAATTGTTAATGTAGTAGTATCTACCATGCTAACACATAATTTATTTGTAAATTTTATGTCTGTAAATGCAAATACAGTTTCCATTCACCACTGTAGCAAGTAATTGGAGAGGCAGATAAACTCTCTGTCTTGTAACACCTAAAGCTGTGGTACTTAATTAAACAGATTACTTTGTTTTAACCTAAGTTCTAGTCAAATAACAGAACACAGCAATTATTGAAAACTGCATGTGATTTATAAGGTCATAAGAGAGGAGATTTAGGAGTGCTCATATCTGGTAGAAGTTTTCTGTATTCTGCAATCCAATTTTTGAAGTTAAAATTTTATTCTTTATGATTATTAGACTACATAAACTAATTAATCCTTTATTACTCTTTAGCATTGATATCTTCTCAGTCACACTGTAAGCATTAAAAGTCACACGCAAGACAAAATATAAAACAAATGTTAGTGTTCAACAGGGAAATCAGATTGTTTCCTATCATTATGCAAAAATAGAACAATAAATTTTAATTTATTCATAATTTTAATATATATGCAATAAAAATTGTGACAAGTAGTAAATATTATTCCACTGAAACAGCTTTAAAGGTATTATTCATAGCTGAACTTTTTTTATTTCCAAGCATTCTCTAAAAACTACTCAACTAATAGATTCAGGTATCTAATTCTTGATGACTGCACAAGTCAATTAATTTACATTTGCAGCACCAAATACTCAAAATCGTCACTATGTATGTCCTTTACATATTCCAGTTTTGATCTGTTCACCATTGAAAATCACAAGTAAAAGGAGACTACATCATAACTCATCTACGTATTTCAAATAGTAAAAGTCTTATTGAGGTGATATACTTTTCTTGATTGTTTTTGAGCAAAACTGATGAAGTTTGAGTATGCTGGGAAACACCACTGAATTCAAAGAAGTAGAAGAATTAATTTAATCCAGAAATCATTTTGGTGCAAAACTGACTTCTTTAAAGTCCTTAGTCATACTAGGGACTTTCAATTCCCACAAAATTCCATTTAAATCCCTTAAAATGGGCTATGTCTTACTGTCTTTTCAAAATTTGTTGGCACAGACTTGTTTTTTAAAGCTATACCTGGCTTGTACAGTGTGAAACTCACCCATAGATATTTTTCCTAGTCATAGAAACTTCAAAACCAACATTAATAAAGTCAGTACATTACAAATATACAATCTGTAAGCAGAAAAATCCTCTGCCATGCCTGGGTTACAGGGGCAGAATGTTAATCTTAAAATATTCTCGTGACCAGCTGTCATTAGCTTTACAACTTATAGCACATTATTGCACTGGAGCAATTTCAGGGACTTCTGCTCATTGTTATGAGAGCATTATGACATATCAACGCTGTTTGATTGTATTACAGGACTGTAATGTGCTAGAAGTGTAGTCTTTCATTCATTCTTCCACTAGTGGCCTAATTGGTGGGAAGACCTATATATGAATTCTTCCCCAGTCAGTTGTGATCAGAATAAACATCCACACTATCACATCTCCATTACCTTAGTAGCATTGCTATGCATGAATCTAAATTAATTTTAATGATGTCCTTAAAATATCAGGTATTTATTTATGTTTCTGCAGCTTTCAGGTCAATCTACTAATCTGAAAGCTATCTGAGATTTTAATGAACTCAGATTAGACCATTCCTTTTTGTGACTGTTAAGACCAAACCACCATTGTTTGTTCCTTCAACACTTGCCATTGTACAGTCAATTAAGAACTGAAAGGATCTCCTTTCCAAATATCTGTTCCGATCTCATATATGTGTATCTGTATAAGCTATAACTGAACACTTTTTCACATACTATAATTCTGATATTCCTTTTTTTCATGCATATTTTGCTTTTCACTATATTTTTATGGTAGCAATGGTGCACGGTAACAGCCATTAGCTATCATTTCAAGCACTGATTGCCATTAGCTTATTAAATTTACATTGACTTTAAAGAAACTAGTGAAATCTCAAAAAAATTAAAAATGGGTGTATCTCATATTGTTTTGCTTGGTTTTCACATTTAAATTGCCTTCTGTTACCATCATGTCTTCACAATGATTCAGTCTGCAAATCTTTTTTTCCTCTCTCTTTTTTTTTTTTTTACCCTCTGATGGGGAAAACAGAGAATCCTCATCTTGGTTATGGAGTCAGACCCCAAGAAATACAAATTCCCAGTTGTTAAATTCCTGCAGCAAACGCATCCAGTAATGTTTCCTTAAATCTCCCTCTTCTCTCTTAATATGTAGACCTTGATCATTCACTGAGCTAGCTGTGGGCTTAATGTCCTTATATAGGAAACCCCAAGTCTCACATATTTTCATGCATTTATTTACTGGATTTCCTAACATAAAATTACTACTAGGGACTAAACACACAATTTGAGGAAAAAAAGTTAATTGAAACCACCCAGGGAGGTTGCATGGTGTTAGTCAGTGGTGGTCCATTGTCTGATATGACACTAATGCATCTTCCTGTCCTGTAAAACTGTGGTTGTTCTGCAAACCTGAGGAAGTCAGACATTTTAAGTGTTAAAGCAAGAATGGGCTAAAAACAGGACAAGAGAGAAGGAAGCAAGAAGAAAATTAATATATCTGTTCTTTCGTGAGGCAATTCAGAAGTGGAGGGAACAGTTTCCAACAACAGTTGTTTCTCCCATGCTGCCAATCAATGTAAAATGGGATACAAGTCACAAAGCAGGGAATTCAAGGCAAATTACTTTGAATGCTCATTTAAAGTCATTTAGTCATTTATTGATAGGAATGATAGAATGGAATTAACGGAGTCACTGAAATGGAAGATGAAGTGCAAATTATGTTCCAGTCAACCCTGGGTTTTGATACCAAGGAACACTTACCCAGTGAATATGTAAGAATCAATAACCTAAACTAATTAAGATGATATAAACTTGTGCTGTGTTATTAGATATAGTAAAGTAGATGATAAAATCAACTCCTATGCAAATCAGTCACACAACCCAGATTCAGATGTATTCATTCTCAGTTTTTTATCTAGTGTCGTTACACATGCTAGTAAATTAAATATGTCTCTAGACATGATTTACTTCCAGATTATTAAGTAGTTGCTTTGAAGTCTTTCATTGCTTATAAAAGCTTTTATTTGTAGTAAATGCTACCTCTTTTTGGCATAAGTCCTTGGCACTTTCAATTGGAAAATGAAGTTTGGGACAATTTTTTTTTTTAAAAAAAATGGATTTACACTGCTCTGATGTTAAAAGGTTGAATTCTGCTATCATAATTTATGCTGAATGCATCTTCTTTTCAGAGTATTTAGTTCACTACTAAAGCACTTTTTCCTCATGTCCTGGGTTCAGAAATTATCACCTGTTCAATAAATCAAATAAGTTCATAATTAATGTTATATATATATATATATATATATATACAACCACCAGTTTGGATAGACTTTAAATAACAATTAAAGTTAAGAAATAACCTAAATTGTTCACTGAATACTGTCGCCTTAATGAGTGAAGAAAAAAAAACTCCAGGCAACTTTTAGTAGGAGACAAGATAAGTGAGGCAGAGCTTTAATGAGCTTCCAGGCTCCAGGAATACATTTACACAGGATCGCACGTTTAGACACGCATTTCAAGATTTTATAATAATGTCCATCCAATCCCATTCCATTATTTGCCCCAGTCCTGCCCCATTCCGCCCCCCGGCATACCCTGTCGGGAATTGGGCCTGGGGGCTTGGGACCCTTGCTTCATCATCATTGTCTTCTTCACAGCATGTCAGGTCCTTAGAGGCCTTCCAAAGCTTCAGATTTGGAGGTCCTTCTGTATGTCTTTATCTTGTGGTACAGGCTTCATGGCGCTCCTCTGCAATTCTACCTTGAAACAGAGACTAAACAGCTACTGGAATTTTAAGGGGTTGATATAGGATGGGGTTGGTATGTATAAACATTCAGCTACTGAAGTTATTTTACTAGTACATTAGATCTACAATAACTTCTAACATCTATAAAATTGAAAAATCAAAAATCAAAGAAACTGTAGCGATCCTTTTTTAGGGAAAGAAGGGACTGGCACGCTCTCAGAGGGTGAAACGAGAATGACCGTTTATTGATGGTAACGGATTTCTTATATAGGGTCTGAAGGGTCTGGAAGATGGGCGGAGCATGCCCATATAAGGGAAATGGGGGAGGGACAGAAACCATATAAGGGTGAGCCATATAAGGATGTGGTGCATGGCACCAAAAGATAGCCAATAAGAAACTGGGGTACAATGAACCGATGGGGTACAGGGATGCATTTGAACAGTTGGAAGATCCTATTATATCTACTCTAATACATTAAGAATTATCAACTTATTTAACTAAAACCACAAATTTTGTTCCATTAAACAAGACCGGTATGTGGTGCCTGAGATAGGTTGTTTTTCCCGAAGTTATTCCCTCGTTCCTTGATGCGACAGTCCTTAGTGTTGTTAATCTTGGTGTGGTTAATCTTCCAATCCCTATATGATTTGGCTCCTTCATCTCCCCCTTTTTTGTTTACTTCAGCAGCAAAAGTTCCTGTAGATTTTCTAAACATAAGACTTTTAATACATGACATTAGACATGGAGTAATCAGCAAAGTCAGGAGAATGGATATTAACCGTAAAATGAGAATAGCTAAGAACCTACAGAGTCCCAAAGAAAAATTCATATTCGGGAACCAATCAAAAATGCCGGCATCTTGATTATCTAGTTGCTTTCTTAAGTCTTTTATTAAATTATGCAAATCTTGAATCTTGGCATGAATAGACTGAGAATGGGAAGAAAAATTTAAACAACAGAGTCCTTCAAATTCTTCACAGCCATGCCCATTAACTAACAACAGAAAATCTATGGCAGCTCGATTTTGTAAGGTTACCTTTTCTAGGGCTGTGGTGTCCATCAAGAGACCTTCTAGAGCCTCACTAGTAGCGTTGATGTCTTTGGACAACCAACAGCCTAGATCCCTTAGTAAATTCAGGGCGTGTGCGACTCCAATTTGTGGTAGAATTAAAGAACTCCATAAGTTTTGTTGATTGGTCCAAAAATGGACAACGGAGTCATAATCTGCTAAAAATAGCAGGTGCTTGTTGGACACATCTCTTTTATAGTTTCTGTGTGGGCTGGCTTGATTAGCAACGATGCGATTGTTTTATTGGGTGAAAAAAGATTTAATTTACCTGAGGTGCATGGTCCCCCGAAAGCTCTCTTTGGAATTTCTTTCCATACTCTAGTTCCGCAGATTAGGAAGGCTTTCGGAGGGAGCATCACAGTTTTGCTGGGGGCAACTACTGTAGCTAAAGAATGTAAAGACTCGTTACACCAGGTCTCAAATCGAGTATAAGCTGTCTGGTTATCAGTATGGGATACGTCAAAATGATCTTCTGGGCTGACATTAGCAGCCTCCTTAAAGTAAAAGCAAAAAGGGGCAGGCAGCGATCCAAGAATTTCTATCTCTTGGGGCATAGAATCTTTATACACAAATTTTAAAGGAGTGAGAGGGGGAATGGCTGGATGGAATGGGGAGAGAACATCCCGGAGGTAACAGTGGGCCAGCGGATTATATTGAATGTCCTCATCGGAACACCAGGAGGTATAATTTGAAATAAAACTGAGCCAATCTGCTTTTTGCCATGGTATTCCGATGAGGCAAGATTTGAAGGGATTCGCTGGATCCGTCACCAATAGACACAACGAATCCCTTCCAATCGATCGCGCTAGTGAAACCCACATGTTACCTCTATTCCCCGTAATCCAAGCCAGCAGTGCCTCACCATATTTCTCAGACCTGTTATGTGGCAGCATAGCTGGATCAGTTCCTTGCATGGTGAGGAGCGGAGTAGGTGCCCACAGCGGTAGCCTTGTTGGTCTAGGCAGCTTTAATGGGTAGGCATTGATCATGGTGTAAATCATCAAGAGGGTGCAGGCGATTTTCCGGGCTGACCCTTGTATGGTTTGACCCATCTTGTCGGAATCCACCTTGGGCCATCTCCTGCAGAAACAAACGCATAACCCTTCCCCCATGTTATGATGGGGAAAGGGCCTTCCCATTTTCCTGATTCTAAATTTTTACAGATAACTTTAGCTTCCAAATTTATTGGACCTCTTTTAGCCCTGAAATGTCTCTCAATTGGGGTCATGTTCTCATTATCCAGTCTGTTTAGAAAATTTAGAACATAGAGAGCTTTGTTTAATCGTTCTTGTGGGGAGAGGTCCAGACCCTTAGGCATCAATAAAAATAAGTCAAAATATAATAAGTATTTTCTTGTATTTCATCATATGCAAGACTGAAAAAAACATAAAAACATTTTAACATTTAGCTGTGTGTGTAAAATAATTTCAATTTCACACTGTATAAATCATTCCTTATGTGGGAGTTGGAATAAATAAACAAAAATAAAAAATCAAGTCGCTATCTGCCATAACTCCACTGACTTCAATAGAATTGAAACAGGATTTGGTCTGGTCTCTGTATCCACATAGGATACTAAAAACAGAGAAAATGTATGCCAACAGTAGCTATATAGATGGTAATGAGAAAATGAAATCCTATAGGTTTAACATTTATTACATAGTACTTCAAGTGTGTGTGTGTCTCAGTGTTCCTGTGTGTATACTTACAGAGGTTATTGAAATATTCAAGATCACAGCTACCCAATCAAATTTCTGGAGAGACTCTCATGCACTTCAGTTTATCCACAGTGAGTTGCAAATAAATGCATTTACACCCTCTATTGCCTCCTACCAATGCAAAGCTCTCCCTTCCACCTTTCCCTACAGACTCCTATAACAAATTATTCAGCTTTACTGCACTTGGGTAGCTGGCTTTGCAGAATGTGATCTGTAGAGTGGCTTGAGAAAGGGACTGGCTGCTGAGCTCAGAAGTACTTGAGTTTTTACTCAAGAATGTGCTCCAAAAATGAAAAATGTGAGCTGGAGGCTGTGCAATGCCCAAGACTAGTCTAGATTTTTGAAAGCATAATTAAACTACAGATGAAACTCCTGTAGAAATGTACAGCTAACTTTCCTGATTTTTCTTTTTAATGCCTTTTGTTAGCATATCTTGTTAAAGAATCATAAATACAAAAGAAATAAAAATATGAAAGAAATCCTTTTGCTGTTTTAGGTCTAGGGAAACCAGGGTGTGAGATTGCACTCTGCACACATCTGTATGTGTATACTCATCTTTCTTCCCTGACACTGTTTCAACACGCATGGCAATGTCAAGCAGATTTGAAAGAGATAAAGGCTAAAAGGATATCAGACATTACATATAATAAGATAAAAGAGGGAGATCCTGTTAGTGCCACTCCAGAAAAGCCATCATTGTGAAAGCACATCTCTCTTAGAAATCAGAGACTAAACGGCCCTCCATAACCCAAGACAGTGGACACATCAATTCTGTTGTTCACTACTTATGAAACCTTTCTTTCTATGGATCTTTCGGATGCATCATGTTTTGATTGCATTAATATTTTTTGTTTTGAGGGAGAGAGAAAAAGTATAACAGTTTCCTAAAGACTGCTTTAGCTGATCTTTGAAATTTACACTTCACCAAAATCAGTAAAGCAAACAGGAGTATCTCTCTGACTTTCCTGCCATTGATTTGGGGTTTTTTTCCTGCAACACTAGGATTGCAGGGAAGATACATATCTTATCTTTAATATTTATAGGCAGAAAATCAGAAAAAAGAGAATTTCAAAAATTTAGTTCACAGAAAGCGTGAGGAGCACAAATGGGAAAAGAACTCCTGTGGAATTATGCTGTAGTTCATCGCAATATATTTTCAGCAAGTCTACTTATGCAACAGTAACCTGATCCAAGGGAGCGGTTTGTTTGAAACCTACCAATCTCTACTCCACATATAAAATCTGCCATTTCTTGCTGCCATTTCTCAAAATAATTGGGATGAAACTTTCCCAAACTAACTCACAGAAAAGAACCAAATGTGTTTTTTCAATAAAACATTCAATTGAAAAGGAAGAAATAAAAGATAATCACTTCAGTTCACTTCAAATTATTGAATGAATTGCTAGCTTTAGAAATATACAAGCAACAGTTGCAAAAATTAATTAAGGTATTTCAGAGAAATATTGATTTGAATTATTTATTGAGCTGTAAAAAAAAAGAAAAATCACATTGAAGTAAATTACTATTTGCAATGGTAATTGCACGTTAGAACGTGTAAATATTACTGTCAGCAAAAAAACTGTTCACTAAAAATATGATACATTTAAATACATCAACTGCCACACAGTGTCTAGATGAGTTTTATGAGTTCTAAGTAGCATGGTCCTCTTGCTCATAAGCACTGCACTGCATATCACTCAAGGAAGGAAATATTCATTAGGAAGGAGAAACAAATACTTCCTCCAGAAACAGACAAACAAACCTCTGAACAATATAGTAATAAAATATATTGCTGAATTAATTACAACAGTGTATTTCTATTTGCAACTAACTGAATATGCAGAACAAGCTATTTTTGGCCAAACCACTTCATCCAACCTTTTCACCTACTACAACACTCTGTGTACCATAGATTCATAGTCCGGAAATGTATTTCAGATATCCCTGTTTTCGGGAATGCTGAATAATATGTCATAATATAGTGCAGAGCATTAATTTGCTTAAATTAAAAGCTTTTAAAAATAATTATAGAGGAAGGTTTACAAAATTTCATCTTTCTTTTTATAGTTTCTTCTCCAGTTGCAGTCAGTAAATTACCTATATGGAGTTTCAAAATTTGTTTCAATTTCATGGAATTCTTTTTCTTCTTGTAATGAAAGCAGCAGCAGCTGCAGAGAAAGCAGCACATTGGGTTTTAAATCTGATTTTCTTCTTGTCAGCAAATTCTGTGTCCCTTAAGAGTTATGATTGTTCTGAGAAGGTCATCTGAAGAATTGCAGGTTAAAAGTTTCTGCAGCTTAAGCATATTTTGCCATTCTACTTCCCACTGATCATTAATATATACAAGAAATCTCCTTCTCCTTATAGTCTCAAGCTGGTTTACCATTTAACCAAGAGACCAGAGAACTTTTTATCCTGTAAAGCTTCAACGCATAAAATCATGCAGTGCATTGTTTCAGCTGCTAGACACTCTAACAGGCATAGTACAGTACATTGTTTTTGCAATATTAGATCTGCCATTTATTCTATAAAGACAGACTACCTTTACTGTATATTCAATATTTTGTGTTAGCTGCAGTACTTTAATATAGTTAAATAGCCCAAAGGTTCTTCATCAGATAATTTACTGAAATTAAACTCACTGAACTGAGAAGATTCCAAAATAACCATCTACAAACCATACATTGTTTTCTGACAAATAAATGGGTGCAGTAGTAGAAGTCTTTTGATGATCAGAAATTGTACTATAATTGCACAGAGAAAAAGTTGAGTGTCTGAGCTCACATACCCACCTGTGGACGAAATTTTTTGCTTGCTATTCTGGCACCATGCCATCAACATACTTTTCAGTTTTGTAATCAGAAAGAAAAATAACTAACATGGTGCAAACTACTCCCCTACATGACCAGAAATCTTCTTCACCCTTGGAGAGCACCCATTCTGCTGTTTTATATTTATCTGTTCACCACAGTGCCAAGCCTCATGAGTCCCAAAACAGTATCAGATAAAAATGTCTGGGTTTGCTAGTCTGGGCAAGGTATAACGTTTTGTCTAAATATTGGATCTGGGTGTAAGTACTGGGGGGATTGCCAAGACACAGGTATTAACAGATCCTCCCAAATTTCCTGGCAAATTTCCCTAGGTCTCTATATAGCATAGGGAAATAGTTTTTTCAGGTGGACTCTTTTAGCTTCCATTTCAAATTGTCTTCTGGGAAAGGCTATTTCTAGAGAGGCAATTCAGACCTGAGACATTAGCTACATAATATTGCTGTCACAAGTGCCAAAATAGAGTGGGGATGTCATTACGATAGACATAAATGGGTCATCAGTGTAGGCCCCACTTCCTTTCATTAACAACAATCCCAGCTTAGCTCAGCTCTTTCCAGTGAGCAGGTAAAGAAACTAAAGCAAAATATGTATCCTTCCCCTTATTCTTCTCTTATCTCCACAATTTATTCTCTTCCTTTACTTAATGGAAAAGCTTTCTGTGGTCACAGTGTAGAAAATCAAAATTAAGCAACTGAAATTAAGACAAAGCACATTCGTGATCTAGGCTGTCTGTCTTCTATTGACCTCTGAGTGCTATGTAGGACTGAAACTGTCTTATGGACATTTCTAATATGAAGTAGGTGAGGAAATGGTGATTGGAGACTAATGGCAGGGGTTGGTAGGGTAAGAACTGGGTATTACAGTGAGGAAGCAGTGATGTGTAATTCAGAGATGAAAGAAAAACTGTTGAGTTGAAAATAAGCCTGCAATATTTCAGTCTTTCCTGTGGTAAGGCAATACACTGCAGGTATCTCTAACCCTATTCCTGTCCTCATGTTTCTGTTTAGAGAAAAAAAATCTGAATGCCAATTTCTGTCATTAATCTTTTACTTAGAGAGTTACTGCTGATTAAAGGATACATGGGTGCATTAATGAAATGTAAACCATTGTTTGGTTTTATAACAGATCTGTCACCCAAACACCTGTGTAAGATGCTCTTTCTTCTCTATGGAAATTTTCAATTCTATAAACAGACATTTTAACCTCAGAAATGCCCCAGATCAAAACTTTCATCCCATATACATTACCTTGGAGAGAGACTCCAGGTATCAGTGGGAATTGATGACTAACAAAAAGTTATATTGTACAATTCCTTTAATAATCATCTCACTGTTGCAAAATTTTCAGCCTAAATGTTTATGCACTAGTGCTTCATGGGCTGCATATAGATAGATATATAGCTATATAGATATAGATGCCATAATAATATATCAGATACCTGATCCAGTATTTAGTTTTTAGTATCATTTTTTTGTTTTGATTTATTTTTTGTGTGTACAGCTATGAGAGAAACAGGAGCATATAAAAGTGAAAACAGACAAACAAACCTTTATAAAATATTTAATTAACTCTATAAACTTGGTAAATACTTATATTTTTGTTTTTTCAGTCAAATTCTCTCAAAAAATAGGAAACTGTAATTTAAAACGATGATTCCACAATCAATAGACCTATATGAAAACATTAGAGTATTTGTGAAAATAACAGTTTATCTTCCTTATATTATTCAACCATAATAATACTTTCTCTGTGCCTTTTGGACAGACCTAAAAAAAACTGAAATGTATTGACCACCTAATTTAAAAGAGTAATCACTAGAAGCAACAGTAAAGGCAACAGAAGAATTATGTTTTGACTGATTCTTTAAGACTTTTAATGTATAATAGTAGTGCACATTTTGTTAAATGGTTTAATTAATTTTACTAAGTGAAACTATCACTCACGGAATATTTTATTAAAGTATTTCCTACAAATTTGTGTGAGGAAAGCAAAGATGATTTATTTGTGAAAAAGTGAGAGTGATAAATTATTACCGAGGAAGTTGCTGACAAGTTCAAAACCATGCCTCTGTTTTGACATGCAGACATAATGATAGTGACCCCGAGTGAGTAAGCCAGAAAACACAGCATAATTGCTCAGTTTCTGTCCATCAAAATAATTAATTCCACACAGCAGATTTCATCATTGTTCACATTGGGATTTTAAGGACTGCATGGTTATAACTCCCTATGTACACTTAAAATTGGGCACAAGTGTCCTGTGGGATCCCAGGGCTGAATTATTCTCCCCACCCAGGATCTTCACACCCCTCCTTTCCTTTACAAAATTCATTGTCCTTTTGTCCAACCCTGTTCCTCCACACAGGTGCCAAGTCCTTCACAAGGGACTGGCCAAGATACAACCAACCCCTTCAAGCAGCTGACATCCAAAGTTCTTGTGATGGAGAGCAGGTGCCCCTCATGCACATGTTACAACAGCTCTGTTTTAGCCAGGTAGAAAGGTGCCGGGTGACAGAGGCAAGTGAGATGTGAGGTTACCTGGAGAGGTGGAGCCACCCAGGATGTATTTGGTCTACCTGAACTGCAACTGAGAGGATGCTGCAGTGCTGTAAAGGATGATTCAGTGGGAAACTGTCTGTGTAAAGAGTCAGCACAGAGAGCTAAACATGGCTGGCAAGGAGGCTACAGTGATGTGACACTAGAGTTTAGACTGAGTTGTGAAGTAGCAGGCTACTTGTGAAGAAACTGTGAAGAAAAGTCTCTAAGTAGCAGATTCACAAACTCCAACTTGTCCCAGTGTAGGCTAAAAAGGCAATAATGGGCATGGGAAGAGTTATGTACGCCCAGGAATTCTGTATCCTTGGCCATGCTCCCATTTGGATAACCTCACAGAGAAGGTCTTCACTTGTGTATCTCATTTCCTGTTCCCCAGAGGGGTCTGTCCTTCTGTAAGGTTCCAGTGTGATTTCCAGTCCTTCCAGTGAACAAAGTATGAATTCAAAGAGACCTTCTAATTGACAAACTGTAGAGACAGCTGAATATGCTGATATACAATTTCTGTCTTGTACAATTTTCTTCTGAGTTCACCCATGGACATACTTCTGAGTTCAAATGGACAGAAGTAGGTATAAAATCTGCAAAACTCTAGCTTAACTTTAGTCTCTGTATTTAGCTTGTAAGAAATGCAGCTTGAATGTCTTTTTATAGGGCTTTTTCTTTTTTAATTTGGGAATTTTGTTGATTTTTAGGCACTGGGTGTCCTGGGGGTGGATTTTTTTTTCCCTTAATAGCCATTGTATGAAATGCAGATATTAATAAAATGTGAAAGCTTCTTTCTGATGGAAATGAGATTCTTAAAAGCACCTATTTTGTTTGCAGGTTATCTTACAAGTAGTATCTATTATGCACATCACAGTTTTTTAAGATTTTGAATTTTCAGAGAATCAGTCTTATCTGTTAAGAACACATATTATATTTCTATTTTCCAAAATAAGCAAGCATACTAAAACTTCTACTTTTTACCCTTTTCTTACAAATAACTTTACATGTATGCCCATGATCTCACAAATTCAAGAGAGTTTACAGGTATCTTTCTTCTATAAGAAATGTCTCATAATACTACTGCAATGTTCTTGATAGACATTAAAATTTCAGTTATTTGTGTAATTTCATTATCCCTTTCAGATATTTCCATGATATGTGTTAGCAAATTTTCATCAAGTTAATAACAGGTACTCCACATTTTTTATATTCTGATGATTATAAAACTAAGTTTCTAACAAAATATTTTCCTGGTCCCTTCTATTTTTTTAAAAATAGATAATGGAAAACTAACAGCTAAATAATGTGGGTTTTTTTTCAGATTATTCCTTCTGGTTAGAGTAAGTTTTATGAATACTCTACTATTATGACATACATTTTTCAGTTCAGAGAGAATATAAATTTGACCTGCACTCTGAAAAGTAATATCCTCCCTACTCTGTAAATATTCCAGTAAGCATGAAGAATTTATTTCTCTACTTGTGTGTTTCTTTGAACAAGTGTCTTTTTAGTCTTTTTAGATCAAGTAAATGTCAAATTACACATAATTTCTACACTCCTTTGTCTGATATAGAGGTCTATCAGCAGTACTTGAGAGTTCAACAAGGTAAAAAAAACTAAGAGCAACTGGCTCTCAAGAGATATTGCCAATGGCTTAACTGATGAAGAAAATTTGCCTCTTTTTTTTTTCCTTTACTGTGTTGAGATGGAGCTTCTCTGAGAATTACAGTTCCCAAAGGCAGGCTGTAATGTGGTATGGCTCAAATCCTTCTGAAAAGTTCTATTGCATTTTTAAATACCTGAGGGCAACATTTGCACTGTCTTACTGTACTAGATTTCGCTGGGACAGAGCTAAATTACTTCATAGCTTGTGTGGTGGTGTGTTTTGGATTTGTGACCAAATGAGTGTTGATAACACGGGTAAATTTTAGCTATTGCTGAGCAGTGCTTACACAACATCAGGATCTTTTCAGCTTCTCACTCCATCCACCAGTGAGAGTGTTAGGGGTGACAAGAAGCTGGGAGGGGTCACAGCTGGCACAGCTGACTCCACTGACCAAAAGGACATCCCATTCTATAAGGCCTCATGCTCAACGATAAAAGCTGTGGGGTGGAGGTTGGCCAGTGCTGCTGGTGTTTGGGGATTGGCAGGGCATTTGTTAGTTGTGATAGTGATGAGTAGTTGGTTTAGTTTTATTTTCCTTCATTCCTTGTTTTTCTTGTTTTGGTTTGTCAGGTTTTTGTTTGATTGTTTGTTTGTCGGGCTTTTTCTTTTTCGTTTTATTTTTCTTTTTTTCTTTGTTGTTTACTACTAAACTGTCTATGACTCAACCCATGAGTTTTGACAGTTTTACCTTTCCGATTCATTCCCCTCTCTCGCTGTGAGATGAATGTGTGGTTGTGCTGGGCTTACCTGCCTGCCAGGGTTAAACCACGACACCTATCAATGTCCCTTAACAGAAGTGTTGACCATCCAGACCTGTTTTGAGACTGAATCCAGTGGCATTCCAAGGGTACTTTCCAAGGCACTGACTGGAAAAAACAATTAGCTTTTTGTAGCTGGAAATACCATATTGTAACCTCCGCAATACTTTCCATCTGAAGAAGATACCACTTCAGAGAAGAATTTAAAGAGGAATAGTTCCTAAAAAGTCTGACAAGCTTGCCCTTATGCAGTGGGGTAAAAAGACATCATTAAATAGGACGAAAGATCTGGAGATCTTTTACATTACACTTTTCTTCCCATGTGAGCTATGTGCTTTTCTAAGTTATCTTGGGTCAGTAAGAACACCAGTCACTGACAAGGACAAGCTTGGCACTAATAATTCTTCAGCTATCCCCCTTTCTCATTTTATATTAGCTTTCCAGTCACTGCAGATTTATTCTTTATTTGTATGATTCTTTTCTGGACTGAAAAAATGGCTTTGATATGGAGGTCATGTTCTCAGAACAACAAAAATACGAAGGAGAAACAAAGTATTTGGACCCCTGTGATGAAGGTGAACACAGCTTTAGTTGATATGTGGAGAGGTAAAGAATGTTCAGAATTTGGAAATAATCTGTTATTCATTTTATTTCACTTTTTTTGGAAAGTTTGAAGAGATGCAGCTGTGTTGTCATTCATTACTTTCTCAGAGGATGTCTTTCTGCCCTGTCACTGCCTTGGAACTAAAATAAAATTGCCTGCTTCTCGACTCAGTGGCTTTGTCTCTACATACAGCAATGCAAGACTATTACAAGGGACATAAGCCTTCAAAGATGGCATTTTGATTAAGCAATCACAGAGTGGGTCACATTGAAAGGGACAGAATGGATCTTCTGGTCCAATTTCCCTGCTTAAACAGGGTTATCTTAGAGCACATTGCACAGGATTGTGTCCAGATGTTTCTTGGATATCTGCAGTGTGGGAGACTCTACAACCTCTTTGGTGTCACTCACACAGTAAAGAAGTTCTTCCTCATATTCAGGTGGAATGTTTCCAAGCATCAGTATTTTGTTTCTGAAGATCAGTATTCAAACCATGTTCCTCAAGGCTCTCTCTTCCCTGCTCCTCTTTCCTTTCTCCCAGCTGACTACAAGTTGCAGTCATCTTCTCCATCTTCTGGCCTTTTATTGGGTCCTTCCAGTCAACAGACAAGCTGTAGTTGTCATTCATGTAAAAACTACTGTGTCTTGAGAGAGCTTTGTCCCTCAAAATTCTTTGTCCCTCTATTCTTTTCTGTCTTGTGTTTGGAAATATATATAGCCCCACACACAGGATCCATTAGAAACATTTTGGACTCAGAACAGAACACAATACCTACTGGTTGGTAATGGGGAATCTTCCCTTACAGACCAACATATAAACAGCAGCTGACAAAAGATTCTTTGTGTTGATTTTTGTATTAAAACTTAGTTGCAGTGTTCAGACTTTCTGCTAAATTAATAAAAATTAATGTATATTACTGTACCTCTATATACCACTGTCTTCTATGATAGTACCAGCAGAAAATTCTCTTGCTTGGCAGTTTCCTCCATGGAGTTTAAGTATTCTGCCTCAGCACTGAGAGGGAACAGAATCAGGAGGATTTCCATTTCTGTTAAGAACATATTCACAGCAGTAGTTATATTTCAAAGTCATCTCACTTATGAAACAAATACCAACAGTCTATACTTTCATTTCATTACACTTTCATTTTATTTTAACAAGGATAGCAGATATTATCAGACTTTTTAGTGATTAATAGCAAATAGGAGAGGAATATCAAGACAAAGAAGCCAGATGTTTATTAGACTTTTGGAAATGTTCAGAGAAGCAGGCAATATTGTTATACACTGTAAACAAAGTATCTCAGGAAAAGCATTTCATGCATTGACAGAATGCGTATTTCTCATCACTGATCATCTCTTGGGGAGAAAAGATGAGATTGTATTTGGAAGCATAACAAGGTTCTTCAAACTGGTTTGCAGACCATTTGCATAAAGAAACCTGTTAAAATGCCTGGAAGATCCAGAGCTTAGCTGTGTGCTTCAGTCATCTCATCATCCTGAAGCAGGATGAGACTCAGGATTTCAATAACATCCATACACACCAAGGTTCACACTAAAGTGGAACTTCATATCCCTAAAACACACTCTGCAACTAAACTGAGGGTGGTAATAGCCCCAGAGCTTGACCAGTGCAACCAAGAGAAACTGGGTGGGGGTACAGAGCATATGTGCTTTTGCACACTTCATCTCTCAGCAAAATTATTCAGTTGCACAATGACAAAAGTTTGTTACACACTTTTCAGGTCTCTACAATTTCTTAAATGTAAAAAGATGCAAAATTTCTATGTTGTTCTTTGCACATTGATATTTAAAATCTGGGCTGTATATTAGCTGGCTTGACAGCTCCCTCTTTATATCTGAGTTTTCCTGATGACACACACTCTCAAGTGTATCTACTTTGATTCAACAATTTGTGTTTTGGTTTGCATTAATCAATGTGTAGGAGCTATGCAAGTCCATTCACATTTACTACAAGCTCTTGTCATCCAGGCTTTTAATTTCTTCCATGAAGTGAAAGATCTCTAATTTATAGTAACCATGTATTTGTCAGAGAGCCAAGAAGTTCTTGTCTCCTTTAGATGTAATGTCTGTACAATACACCTTATTCAGGGTAAGTTAAATTCAAACTAAAAAAAAAATGCATGAATTATAAATCTAAGTGTGATGTGAAATCAAATGCAGCATTTTATTTCCTTATAGCTTTATAATTAATGTTCTATTCTGTGACTCTTTTCTACCTGAAAACTCAATTTTTAAGAGATTTATAGATGTCTCATAATTTACAGCACACAAACTGGCAATGTTCATGATTATTTTACTGGAAAAAGCACGTCTTTAATTTATTTGATTTATTACAATAATTTTTTTTTTAAATAAGCATCCACAATTGATCTTTCTTTTGTTTCACACACAACTATTATGTGAAACTGCAACTACTGGACAATATGGACATTTTAAAGAGTGATATATCTATAAAATATCTGTCTTTCTTTCGGTATGACCAGAAAGTTTTATGAATCATGTCTAAGTGCCTTGAAATGTTCCATGAATATTTATGGTGAGAGATAGCCAGCAGTGGTAGTACCCCACATACACAAAATCTTTTGTGATGCATTAAAGTCCACAAGAAACAAAGCACAACATGGTGAACTTTATCCTGTGTTCTGAAGGATGAAAGCAGAAGAACTTGAAAAATTGGCCAAAAATTCTTGTCTCTCTCTTCACTAAGCTGGAATCAAACCTGGTTAAATTTTGCACTGAATCTCCAAATCCTATTTAAATCAGGATGAAGCACTTCACATCAAGTTTATGACCTCTTTTAAACCATTCACTTTCTCAGATCCCTTGAGCCCTGTTTGCAGAAGATACCTAAAATAGATTTCAAAGTGCCAGCCTCCCATTGTCAAACAATAAAGTAAAAAGTCATGTGTCTCTCCGGTGTGGGGACCTCGTGCTGTATCATGTACTCACAGATGCACAGCAGTACGAGTGCAATGTGAGGAGCTTGGCCCCTTCTGTGCAAAAATTTATGCAGCTGCTGCAAAAAGCCTGGTTGGGTGGATATCCCTAACAAAGATCTCCATGTCAATTTGTCTGTCCGATATTAATCTAGTTCTTACTACTATCAGTTCAGTGAGAGATTAGCAATTTGCCAAGAAAAGTGAAGTCATATCCTTTAATTTGTATAGTATTTCTGTGTAACCCAAGCACTAATTGCATTCACAAATGAATCTCTCATTCCTGGAACCTTCTGTAAACAATAAATTCTTTCATTGTGTTTAAGAATTCCAAAATTTATCAAGCAGAAGCATTTGGTGGGTAGCTTTGCCAGTGTCAGAATTGCAGGTATAATCCCACAAATGTGCAAGTTCATTTTATAGCTCAAAATTACTGAAAAATAAGACAGTGGAAATGGTAAAACTCTAAGTCAAAATGGCAAATTGTGGGTTTAATATTGCCAGGGAAGTAATTTCATTATCTGTCTAGAAAAGTATATTTATAGTATAGGAAATATCCAGTCAGCTTTGTCAAAAATAAATATGCATGAGTCTTTGAATGCGGTGGAGAATTATACCTCAAGTAACATGTTTCTATACCCAAAATCAGAAGAGCTTTTCAGTATTTCAGACATACTATGAAATGGTATTTGTTAGACTTCCAAGGATAAATGCCTCACACCAGAAGCCCAAACCTTTCACCATATCATAATATAGCTTCAGGTGTTTCCTCCTGTGCTGCATCAGCCTTTGAGATTCTGCACATCCAATAAACAAACTGATTCCTAAATATCTTATCTGACTGTTATTTATTGTCAGCTGAGAGGCTGCCACACACTGACCTGGACTGTTGCAATCTCTAAGGTTCTGTGAAACTACTCTTTTCTCTGGAATTTCAGCATTTGCTTTATTGTCTAGCAATAACTTTTCTTACTGGAACCAGAACTGAGATGGCTGAAAGACAAATAGAGTAAGCTAAGTAGAGTCAAGAGATGATCTCATGTGGAATAACCCAGAATCTATAGACATTCCAATTCTGCGAGCACTCCTGTGAAGTTCAGTTCTTTACCACAGTAATGGTAAATGCTGATTTTTTTTTTATACCATCCACTCTATAGCCTCAGAGAGGAAAAAAAACAAATCTCAAGGCAATTCAACTGAGAAATTTCATATATGAAATTAAAGGAAGATTTCCTACTCTTCTCTGAATCATAAGAACTAGTGCACCAAGAGAGGGAGAGAGAGGAATTACAGCTTACTAGGTCCATACAGTGTACTAAAGAAAGCAATTGCAACGTACAAAACTTGTCTCTTTATGACAGACAAGTACCTGAACTCTGTTTTCAGGAGCAACGTGTTCAATGATCAGAGTCCAAAGTGATTTGGCAGCAGCCCAAAGCTCAAATGAGCTATAACATGGAATCCCCATTCTATGAGAATCTTAACATTTTTAACCATCATATGAACCAGAAAAAAATACATATTTCTCCTAGAAGAAAAGGTTTTTGAAATGTTATCTGTGCACAAGNATAATCACTGTATCTTGTAGTTGGACTGGAAGGCCTGTAGGTATCCCTGAAAAGAAAGTGCTCTTGGCAGCTACAAAACAGGCTTTCAGATCAATGTTTAAGAGCCACTTATAGAAGGTACAGTGAATTTGCATATTCTTTCAAATTTTCACTCCATTTAACAAATTGCTTCCAGTTTCCATTTTATGGCAGGTGAAACAATGAATACTGAACAAAATGTTAATCACTATCATGAGGTTTTTGTTAATCTCTGTATTAAGAGCAGAGCATTTATTAAACAAATGAATCAGAAGAATGGAGACAATGTACAGCCATTGGCTTTTGACAGTTCTGGTCCATTTAATTATTTTTCTCTTCTGAGTATAGTTCAAAATGCTGTTGGATATTAAGAAAACAAGTATTTATCTTCATTTTTCCAGTTTACTCATTTCAGTAGACACTCTTCATCTCCTAAATGTACGTTCCTCTTATGTACTAATGTCTTTTTATCCCAACATACAGTATAGCTCTGCAACTATTTTCGTAGAGAGCTCAATGAGAAAAAAAAAGGAAGATGCAAAAGAGGGGTGAAAATCAGGGTGATGGAATCACTATGGATCTGATTCTGACTGGAGAGGGGAGGAAAAGTGCCTATATGCCATAACACTTTTTCTTGGGTTTTTTTTCTGTAGTCTTTGGGCTTTTTGCAGCAGAAAACATGTCCAGTTTGTCAGTAAACCTGATGGTAACTTATATGGATGTGATCCATAAGCCAATCTGACTTGCATGACTAGACTTCCCGCCGGTGTGAATCAGCACTGCTTCAATGGAGCTACATATCTCTCCAGTTCTGCATTTTCTTAAATTTTCTCACTGGAAATATTTGAGATCTGTACAAAATTTCAATTACATATAACAAGGACAATGTTTGAAGTTTTCAAAAGAATGAGAAGTAGCATCACTGGGAATCCCATAAGGACTACATTCCAACAAAAGGCCTATCTACATGACTTAAGTATTTCCTTCCTCTTGAAAGGATGAGTCCTTAGCACAGTTTGGCCTGACTCCTCATCCACAGCTTGATTTTAATGAGATGGAAGTCCAGGCAGGCACAATTAAGGTAGATGTGTCATACAGACTACCCCGCTCCCTAGTCGGGATAATCACCATCTCAGAGCAATTGTGGGTTTGTTGTTTGCTGTTCATTTGTCAATTAAAGTTACAAAACTAAATAAATTATCAGTCTGACCAGGCACCCCCAGCCAATTATTTGTAACCCATACAAGGCTGCAAATAGTCAGGAGAAAACTACAAAACAAATAGAAGAATAAAAACACACCTTGAAAACAGAAGGTTTATGAAAATGTTACAATGCATCACACTGTACAAAAAACATACTCACAGAATAAAGTGTCAGATTACCAAGTAAGTAAGCAGCTTTTTTTTTATATTTCTTTCTCTTCCATTATGAAAAATAAATCTACCCAGGGAAATAAAGCTGTCCAATTGCTGGTACATATTGTCACGTTAAAAAAAAGAAAGGGGAAACCAAGCCAGAAATGCAAAGATTTCTTGTTCCACCCCCACTTGAATTAATATATTTTTATTAGCTATAAGCATCCTCAGAATATCAAAGCCTTTTAAAAGCCCAACACAGTCTATCTGTCTCCCACCTAACAGGGACCCTTCGCTAAGACAGATTCACAGGTCAAACAGGAACTTTAATACTTCAATGAGAACTACACTTAATAGCAAGAGAGACCGTTTTCCATCAGATCCCCTTAACTGCCATATCACTGCCAGCACCAGAAACAAACTGGACTAAACTCTAGCAGTTCCTGAAATGATTTTTATTCATACAAGGGTATGACAATTATTGTGGGTTTTGCATTGTTGGTGATAACGTTAGCTGCATGATAATGTTTAACGGGTAACACAAAAGACCCTAAAGTAGCCAGCACAAAACATACTCTACAGACCCAAAAAAGACTCCAAAGAAAACAGCACAAAACATATCAGGCTAAGCAACCAACATCTTCCCTCACCAATACTTAAGTAACAACATAAAACTAACCAGAAGCACCATAAACTAAAACAACAATCTAAACCCAACCAGTACCCATAGCACAGAGGAGAATTGCACACAAAGACAGCTGTTTCCCATTAATAAAACATGTTATAAGGAATTACTCACCTTAAAGGAACTCCACAACCAATATCGATGGATTACGAGATGTAAGGCAAGGTATAGTGTTTATGAAATAAAGATATTAGCCAGGTAAAATTAGTGAGTAAAGGTAGCTATGGAGTAAAGATGGCAAGGTATAATTCATAAAGTAAGAGGAAGGGAAAAGAGAAAACAGAATAAAAGACTGCTCACCCCTTCATTGTCCAAGGCGTGGGAGGAAGCAGGGCAGCTCGATGGTTACCACCCATGAGATGGTGGTTCTTTTTCCCCCATTTTGCTTATGACCAATCTCTTTTTATATTTTTTTTCCTTTGGTAGTTTGCGTACGTAAGCTATACGCAGTAATAGTTCCTGAGGTGATAGGTAAATGACACAGGCTTAGAGGCTGGCTTCCTGTGCTTCCATAAGATAGAGGAAGAAAGGCCATGTTATCTCCAAGACACTCCACTCGTCATCTTATCAATCAGGCTTGAGCACTTTAAGAAAACTCCTGGAGCCTCTCTGTCCTCTGACAATGGTTCTGGGAGTACCCTTCCAAGGGTGTTTCACTTAACTCATCAGGAGCTTGCCAGGGCTATCACCTCACACATATGCAATATCACAATGAAACAAGACAGACACAAACACCTGAACGGATTAGATAGCAGTGGAATTCCTGAAAATAGCATTTATGTCATTTTAAGCACTCAGTGCAGGTTCAGACTTAACATGCACACACACATGCATCAATGAAGGGCAAAAAAAAACAAACAAACAAAACTTTTTTGAAAACGGGTTTTTTTATCAGTGGAAATGTGCTGCCTGCATTTGGCTATTAATGGGTTTGATTCATATAAGCTACAGTTCTTTACATTTATACCAGTAGAGTACTGCTGATTTAAGGAGAAGAAATGGGACAAAACTGGAACAGCTGAGAACTTCTCGACGCAATAACTGGCTTTGCTCAGTATGAAATGTTTTTTCCAAATAAACCACTCAACATTATAAAATCTACAGCAGAGATCTGAGGAAACATTTTGCTGCAGATTCCTATTTTCCATTCATCAGTTTCTGGTCAATATTGCAGAAGAATTTACTTGAAAGCCAGCAGTTTCTGAGAGCTGCTCATAAAGCTCTTCTTTTTATTCTTTCTGGACTCATTTTACAGCAGTTTCATGTGCCAAGCACAAGAGCCTATTCATCATTGTTCTTCAAAGTCACTATCAATAAAAGGGATCATAAATATAATCATATGTAAAACTCAAATCTGTAATCAGGGTAACTGTGGGGACTTGCTGAAGCATCTGTCAATAAAAATATTGATCAGGTTTAAAGCCTATTCAAAGGCTAAATGCTGAAAAATAACCCATATTTGGCAGTTTAGATAATATTTCAATTTTCTGAATCTCCCTCTGGCACTTGTGGAGTCCATTTTGTGTCCCTTCAGTTAAACCTTACTCATTTTTATACCACTACCCAAATGATCAAAGCTAGAGGAAAAGTTTTTAGTCCTGCAGAGGATAAGAAAGCTCATATTTTATCTGACTTGTCATGATGGAACTCCATGCTCAAACTGATCTAATTTGCTTGGATCTAGCAAGAAGGAAAATACCTCAGAATAAGAGCTAAGAAGCTGCTGACATCACTGGAGAAGAGGAAACCTAAATATGATCAGGGAAAAAAGATATTTGTATTTTTGTCTATTTACTTCTTTATTTATTCATATCATCTCTGATATTTTGTAAGAATATGTCACTAATGGGAAACATTTGGGCAAAGAATATATATTTTTGAAGGACTGGGACAAAGTGAAGCGGGCTTTAATAGTGTCTATCTCTGGGAGTTTCTTTTTTAAACTTCATATTTTTAAGGGAAATTTTAGCGAGTGGAAAGAGAGTTCAGTTCTCATTTGAATTTTTTTTTGAATATTCCATGATAATTTACTAAAATGATTGGGAACTATTTACTGTGTCAGATGGTATTCATTTGAACAGGACACATCAATGACTATGGGTTATGAGCAATACTAAGTAAATCGCAGTCACCTCTCCTTTCACATTCACACAGGTGTTTTCATTATGGAAACTCACCATGCCAGATAAACACGAATTTCCATTGGTAAATATAAATTGACTGTTAATAATGTTCTCTGTAACACTCACATGTTTGAAAATTAATCCAGTGATAATGCATTTTATGATTTTTCTGGAAACTTACGCTGGGCTGACTGTCCTTTCTGATTTCATTTACAGGGCCAGAAAAATTTATGCACAAATCTCTTTGCTATTACATGTTTTGACCTCAACAATGCTCCCACATTACTCTTAAATTCAGAAACCTCTGCCAAAATCCCCAGTGTTCCTCCACAAAGGCACGATTTTTTCCTAACCCTCAAATTAGTTTTTCTTTAAAAAACGAACATCTCTCCTATATTGCCCTAGTTCAGCAGGAGGGATCAGTTATCACTGTGTGGGGGTGATCAAAGCTATGTATTCTACCCCTTCTATTCATTTCCCAAGAACAACGGACCATTTGCAGCAGCTGCCCAGGGAG